>OX382278.1:600000-849838 GCA_947507595.1 Pyralis farinalis | reverse complement strand
GATTATGGTGTAATTGTTGTATTCTACTGAAATATATCGCTCACAATTTGTAACTTAATTAATTCGTACTTATCAACTATGTTGTCAGAATGAACGTTCAACACCGAAGTATGGAATCCGAATGATTGCCTCGCTCGACGAAAAACCTAATGCCTGCCCTCCACTCCCGCCATTTTGTTTGAATTGGCGCGCTGCAACGTGATTGGAGGGCCGGCACAAGTAACGACAAGCGAGGTATCAAAACAAGGCCTTTTAAAATATTAAATCATGATAATTACACATTAATTCATTCTACATTATATTACTATGTATTATTTATTAAATCTAATTTTAGTAAATAGCTAACAGTCGGCCTTTCCTGATATTTTTCACGTCTCGTGAAAGAGATATTAGTATGCTTATCCTAACTAAATAAATGTTTTGTGTTATTTATTTAGTACACATAATCCGATTATATTTTTATTTTGTATAATTTATTACGAATTAGGAACTACAGTTCTTAATTTGTAATTTCAATACTTACATACTAAATACATACAATATTACTAACATATCCAATATGTTATAGTTTTACATTTAATTTATTTTATAGGCACTGGCTTCATAATATAAGATTAATTGAAACATTATTTATGCCTATCGTTCATACTTAGTATTGGTGACATTGAAGTCAACATTTCACAAGGAAATTAATCTATTAATCTTAACTAGACGACAATCACATTAAAGCTCCAACATGTATTCAACGTATCAATACTAAATAGATCAATTTATAGTATATATATATATATATATATATAGTGATCAAATGTTGCAGCCCCTTCATGTCTACAACAACATTGCATTGAAGCCCCTACATGTCTTCAATGCTTTACATGTTTAGTTATTATTTCAATAGCATAGTTGTAGCCCCTACATGTCTACAACCATGTAACTTTATAACTATCCTAACGACATTAATAGTTGTAGCCCCTTCATGTCTACAACCATATCACATTGAAGCCCCTACATGTCTTCAACGTGTACTTAATTAACCATAACTACTAAATACTAATAGTTGTAGCCCCTTCATGTCTACAACCATATCACATTGAAGCCCCTACATGTCTTCAACGTGTACTTAATTAACCATAACTACTAAATACTAATAGTTGTAGCCCCT
Source organism: Pyralis farinalis (assembly GCA_947507595.1). Lineage (NCBI taxonomy): Eukaryota > Metazoa > Arthropoda > Insecta > Lepidoptera > Pyralidae > Pyralis > Pyralis farinalis. The sequence continues at coordinate 848,676 of OX382278.1, read as the reverse complement.
TCATGTCTACAACCATATCACATTGAAGCCCCTACATGTCTTCAACGTGTACTTAATTAACCATAACTACTAAATACACTAACTAGATTAACATTTTGAAAACATTATTAAGATCATATAATTTCATACACATGTATTTATACAATACATAACATAAAATATTTCTTAAATTTAATAATTTCATGTTAAATGTATGTGTCCACAACCAATCAAAGATCTGAATCGTCTCCGTCACTAGACTCTGATTCATTATTAGCCCTATTATAGACAAGCCAGGGATGTATTTTATCCGCGGAAAAAATACCACTGAAGTTTTTATTTCCTTTACGCGACAAAGGAGTATCTTTAACGACATACCTATCTCTATCGAGAACTTCGACAATGCGGTATGGACCTCTGAGCTTTGGTACTAATTTACGGCTTTTACCTGTAGACGGAATTTCTCTTTCAATGCGAACAAGATCACCGATTTTGAAATATACCCTTTTTCTAGTTTTGTCAAAAAACTCTTTTTGTTTGCTCTGATTTTCTTCAATATGTTTAGATACTTCCTCCCTTATCGCTTCAATATTATTCCGTGTTTTTTCAGTTTCCTCGCACGTATTCAACTGCAGTAACGAATCGGGTACTCCCGTTAAATTAAGTCCGAATAATGCTTGAGACGGAGTCTTCCCTATACCCTTATTAAGAGTATTATTTAAACCCCATTGTACTTCTGAAATACATTCGTCCCACAAATATTCCGGTTTCCCATGATTAGTTGCTGTTAAAGCTGCTAAAACAGTACGATTGTAACGTTCTATTTGACCGTTGGCCCGGGGTGTAGCTACCGCATTTTTAATGTGTTTAACTCCTAGCGACAACAAATATTCCTGAAAACGTTTTGCAGTGAATGAAGTAGCCCTATCGGAGATTAAACGTTTTGGTACACCGAAGGTATAGAAATAATGTTTCATGGCAGCTTTTGAATGAATACTTTTAGTGCTTTTGACTGGCGTCAAAACAATAAATTTGGTAAATGCGTCTATTATAAGAAGTAAATAACAGTTCTTCTTTTTGCTACGTACAAAAGGGCCCAAATGGTCAATGTGTAGGGTATGAAACGGACGGTCTACCTTATCTATTGGATGTAATTCGCCTGCCTTCTTACCTGCCGGGACTTTGGAATACGCACACTCGAGACAAGAGTTTACGTATTTTTTTATAAATGGCCTCATTTTGGCGAACCAGTAACTGTTTTTAATTTTATCATAAGTTTTGTCGAATCCAAAATGGCCTATGTCATCATGGTTAGTTTTTAACACCTGCCACCTGACTCCCTTTGGTACCACCCATCGATCTCCATCAGCCGTTTTTCTGTAGAGCAATCCCTTCTTTATCAAGAAGTTATTTTTAATCTCTGTAATATTCTGTGTTTGTTGATCGTTTAATATATCTATAATTCTTTGTAATTCTGAATCATTTTGCTGAACTGTTGCTATCCAATCCGTATCTATCATTCTGACATCTAAACTAGTTGGGTATTGCTCAACAGGATTCCGGCTAAGGGCATCAACATGAGACATAGTCGTACCAGGTTTATAAATAATCTCAAAATTGTATTCTTGCATTACACTCCACCATCTGGCAACCCTTGGTAACATATCACGTTTTTCAAAAGTAGCTCTGAGTGAATTACAGTCTGTAACTATCGTAAAGGAAATACCTAATAAATACACTCTGAACCGTTGCAACGACATCACTACAGCCAAAGTTTCCAGGTCATAAGAACTGAATCTTGACTCTTCTGGAGACGTTTGCCTGCTATAATATGCTACGGCGTTAAAAGGGGAGTCTTTATTAGGTCTCTGAAGTAATATACCGGCTAGCCCTATTTTAGATGCATCGGTATGTAGCTGAGTTTCATATTCTGGATTATAAAATGCCAAAATGGGTCGTTTAATCAGTTGTTCCTTTAAGTTTTCAAATGCCGTCTCTTCAACTTCGCCCCATTGCCATTTGGCCTCCCTTTTTAAAAGTTGCGTCAGAGGTCTAGCAATATTTGAGAAACTTCTGATGAACCTACGAAAAAAACTAGCGAGTCCAAGAAATTGCCTAACTTGGTGTTGGTTTATGGGAACAGGAAAGTTTTTAACCGCGTCCATTTTTTTTTTACCCGGTTTTATGCCGTTTTCACAAATTTCGAAGCCTAAATAATCTATAGATTGCATAAAAAAGTGACATTTTTGTAATTTTAGAGTAAGGCCAGCCGAACGAAACAATTGAAGAATTTGACGAAGTTTTTGAAAACCTTCTTCAATCGTTTTCGAGGGCACAATAACGTCATCCATATATGCAAATGCTTCCTTAAACCTCGCGTTACCAAGAATATTATTAATAGTCCTTTGAAAAGTAGACGGAGCATTCGCTAATCCAAATGGCATGCGATTAAATTCGTAATGACCATCTGGAGTAACGAACGCCGTCAATGGTTTAGATTCCTCAGACAAAGGGATCTGGTAATATCCTGATGCTAGGTCCAAAGCTGTATAATATTTAAATCCTGATAAACTGTCTAACTGATCATCAATCCTTGGCAACGGGTAATGCTCTTTAATAGTTTTTTTATTTAGTGAACGGAAGTCTACACACAAACGGTGATCACCAGTTTTCTTTCGAACTAATATAATTGGAGATGCGTATTCTGACATAGACTGCCTAACAATACCAGCATTTTGTAGCTCTTGTACCATATTGCGGACAACCTCTCGCTCAGAATGAGCGAGGCGGTAAGGCCTATAAACCACAGGAACTTGATCGTTAAGCTTAATATTCATTTCAGACCCACTGACACATCCTAATTCATCTACAGTAAAAGCAAAGCAATCTTTAAATTCATTAAGTAACTTTGATAACTTTTCCAACTCTCCTTCAGCAAGTGTTTCGCTAACATTTATTATATCTTTATCAATTACCGAACAAGATGTACTGTTGAGGTTCTCGGACTGTATTCTGTCTACATGATAAAGTTGAATTTCACTCAGTGGAAGCGCACGCGCTATAAACACATTTGGCTTTAATGTAAATTCAGTTTTACCTAGACTTTTTATAAAAATATGTCCATGACCATTATTCAAATTTACAACGCTTTGCATTATCTCATATTCCTTTTCAGGTTTTTGTGATATGCTAACTTCCAAGAAAATATTTCCGTTATATATAGGTTCGGAGCGTACGTCAACTTCTGTAAGTCCTTTTATGGTCACTGGTTTAGAAATTATTAGCTTTATTTTATTACAATCCCTTTGCTCCCGAGAAGATAATTTAAGCGAATCCTTTGTTTTAAATACCACAACATGATCTTGCTCAGTAAAGGTCTGTCCCAATAAAAGAGATACTCGTAAAAAATGGTCGGGCACAATAAGTGCCTCTACTTGGGCTGCTACAGAATCTGCCTCAATGTGAACCACGCATTTGCCAATACAGTTTACTATAGAATCACCAAAGCCCCTAAGAATTGGCAAATTTGTGCTTGACCATGAATCTGTAAATTTTCTAGCAGCAGACTCTTTTAGCATAGTGCACTGACTTCCAAAGTCAATAAAACAATCTAATTCGTGACCATTAACTTTAACAGATTTAAAATATTTTAAATCATTATCCTGTCCGTGTGATATACTTAAAACCGATTTACTCGTATTAGGGACGGATTCTTTTTTAGTTAAACAATCTGTACTTACATGACCAATTTTATGACAGATATCACATCGTTTGATCGGTTGTTTACACTTATAATACGGGTGACCGTCTTCTCCACAGTTATAACATTTAGCATTTATCTTAGCTTCAGTATTCACATGATTAAATTTCATCGATTTAGAGCTCCTACTGTCGGAATTGCTTGCTCGTGCTGGTACAATATTTTTTTCGGGTCTTTTGTGTAATTTTACATTTCGGAGGTATACTAATAGTTTATCAAGTTCCGTGAACTGTGCAGCTTCTGCACTAGTTCTAACGGATCTGTCGTCAATGCCAAACAGTATACAGTCCGTTGCATTTTTACCAGAAATATTGCATCTATTTAGTAAAACCATTTTCTCATAAAAATATTCTTCTAAGGACTCGCCATACCTGGCTTTACAAGCAAGCGTCTCCGTCAGCAGTTGACCATAATTTTCGTCACTAGGGAAAGCTAATCGTAACTTACTTTGCCACTCACTCCATGAATATAACAAGGATGGCAAACCCTGATACCACTTTTGGGCTAGGCCAACTAATTTAGGTAACGCATAGTGCACAGTTTGGCGTTCTGTCCAGTTGTAAATAGATGCACACTCATTTACTTTCATAATCCATGTATCTATAGTTTGATTTCGTTTGGAAGGATCGAATTCGGGAATAACATTCATTACAGGAAAGCGATCATTGTTATTTTCGGACTTCATACTCTGAAATATTTCTTTAAAAGCTACTACTAGTTCACTTGATGATGAACTTACTAGTGGTGGTACTAAGGCCTCTGCTGGATTGCGGCTGTTGATACCTGTCGCTGTAGGTACGTCCGGAGTGCGTGCTCTGCTACTACGCTCTGAAGATCTGCTACTGGAACTGTGCCTATGCCTTTTATTCCTTCGTGACCGCTTTTTCTCCGGGTCGCGACTACGACGCCGAGTGCCACGACGTCTAGACTTGCTTCTGCTTGGCTCTGGGCTCGCAGAGTCATTACTGCTCTTAGATCGTCTACGTCTCCTCTCTTTGCCCATTTGTACTGAAAAAGTAAAACGATGCGAAAAAGTAACTGTCGCAAGAATCTATAATAGCAATAAGTTAAAACTAAAGAAAAGAAGAGTCAAGGGTATGAATATATAATTGTTAATGATTGTGAATACCTCCGACCTTTTTTTGTTAAGTTAGGCGAGGTAAGATTATAACTATTTAACGCACAATAATTGTAAACAGTACAAAAGGATATGATATTTTACGCAAAATGAAGTACACAGCATTTTGTAAGTTTTGCATTAACTATACTAATATAAATAGTAAACCCTGGTCGAACAAGACCTGGCTAAATCGATATTTCGTCCTTGTGAACCTCCATATTGCAACATTTATCTAATTCTGTTACCGTTTATTATTATATTCAATTATATTACTCGTAAATCTTATAATTGCGATAAGGATAATAAAATAAGTGTTTATAAATTATTACAAAAAAAGAAAAAATAACGTATTAAATATATTTATCCGTTATCAGGTACCCACATTTCGTTAATTTGGGACTAGATAACGTATAATTTGTCACAAGTCTATTATAGGAATGGTTACCAATACTGTGTTACGTACCTTAATTTGGGCGTTAAGTCCTTCACCAAGACAAGGATTTCTCGATAAATCCCACTTGCTGATCTATAAACGGCGGGTCGGTAGAAATGAAACGTCTTTCGTTACTTTAGATTATGGTGTAATTGTTGTATTCTACTGAAATATATCGCTCACAATTTGTAACTTAATTAATTCGTACTTATCAACTATGTTGTCAGAATGAACGTTCAACACCGAAGTATGGAATCCGAATGATTGCCTCGCTCGACGAAAAACCTAATGCCTGCCCTCCACTCCCGCCATTTTGTTTGAATTGGCGCGCTGCAACGTGATTGGAGGGCCGGCACAAGTAACGACAAGCGAGGTATCAAAACAAGGCCTTTTAAAATATTAAATCATGATAATTACACATTAATTCATTCTACATTATATTACTATGTATTATTTATTAAATCTAATTTTAGTAAATAGCTAACACTATTGTCGCGATGGCGGGATTCCACGTGTGCCGTATTACCATTACTTATGACGTAAACACGTTCAAAGCTGATGAGGAAAACCGCGCACAAATGTAGATATGTTGAATGGATGATTACGACGAATAAGTGATATCTGAGGTGACAATCAACAAGCCATTGAATACAAACATCTCACGTGGACCAACTCACGAAGGTGGCACCGTGTAATACGCAAGTTGTGCACCAGGAGGAGGAAATGTGAAGATACATACAGCAGTAATGTCTTCGCTGTTCCGTTTCAAGTTACGCAACCGTGACTCAGTGTTTTGTCAGGGCAAACATGGAGAGCAGTGTGTCAACCAGAGCGTTTAGATTTTGTTTTATATAATCACCAAGCTTTCATACAAAAGTAGGGAGGTGAATACGACGATTTTCTTAACTAGGTTAGAAATACTTTTCTATTTTTACATAACTTTTAATATTTGTGCGGGTACATGAACATATGATACGTGTCCATTATGCTAGCAGAACTTTAGCTCGGGGCAAATACTTATATTATGTAAGTTCTAAGTCAGACCACCCATAGAGTACTATTATACTAGGGTAGAAGCACCTGGATTCGAGAAGAACCCTGTGATTCAGTTCAAAAACGAGCTGTGAGAATTCTCACACGATTTAAAAAGAGCCTTTGTCCTCTCTTTATGTGTTCTATTATACAATAGGTTATGTTTCGTAGACTTGTTCTGTATCATGCCAACAGCTTCTTTCTACGACCGGGGAGTTACCCTCAAACACTGGAATCGCAACGGTCGCGTACTGTGCGGTTCCAGATTACTCCTTTTAAGTACGTGTACATGAAGTAAACCCTTTGCGGAAGTTTCTCCGAAGTCTCCAAAGTCTAAAACAAAAGTTTCTTCAACGTTTTTACACAGTCGGCAATGCTTTGGAACTTTTCTTTAAAGTTGTCCTACTGTTTATATCTAATACATCTGTGTGTGCAATGTTTTCAAACATATATTTAAAGGTATCCCTCTGCTTATAGCACACCGTGGACCGTGGAGACCGCCACAGCCCTCGGCCCGCGCCGCGTGGTCCCCGGTTGCAGCTCGCCGTACGCTCGCATTGTGCAAGAAGGCTTTCACTGCGCTCTCGCAAGCGCAGGGCCCGCGGCCTCGCGCTTGCGTAATTCAATGCACTTCTAGTTATCTCGCTGCAACATGTACTATTTAGTGAACAGTGAGAGCACAGTGAACAGACCTAATACATGAGAGACATGTATATACCACGAAGTTCGTGTTCTCGGATTTACGAGTATTTATATATATGTAATTATCACTTGCAACGCGATAAAGGAAAATATCGGGAGGAAATTCGCACTTCCCAGGAATTATATTTCGAAACACGTGTAACCTGACTTAAGAAAAGTCTGGCAATCATAGCCAAATCCTTTGGATTAGGTAACGGACCACTAATCCCGTCTTTGCGAGATAGAACGCTGGGAAGAAGACAATGTGTAGACATCAACGAACTGATATTGAGACATAGAGACATTAAGATAGTAATCTCCTAATGATTTTACATCACGTGGTTCACTTCCGGGACTGCAAGAAACAGACCTGCTGTTCACTGGTATGTGCCGATCGCAGCTTTTAATCCTGGCTGCACCAGAGTCACCACTGGGAACGTGTGGTATTAATAAATTTTTGATTAGCCTTATTTTAAACAACGTTGGGAGGCATGCAAGCATACGGCCCACCTGATGTAAAGCGGCTACCGTAGCCTATTAACGCTTGTAATATATTAAGTATCACTCGCGAGATGCCTCCTCTGCTTCTTATACAGCAACTCCTTGGGAGCTTACGGGTGACCTCACACGCAGGAACACAACAATCCTCTAGGGAGTTGTTATTTGGTTGAGGTTTTCTGTGAGGTGGGGGCACATCCCAAGGCGGGCTACTTTGATGCGCCTTACCTCTCTTAAAAACATCCAGTCCAAGACAAACAGACATGTTCATGCACACAAATGTTTGCCTTGTGTGGGAATCGAACCCACGAGCGTCGGTGTCAAAGTCGTGTCATTCACGACTGCGCCGCCGAGCTCGTCAAAATGTGGTCTTTGCTACGGAGCGCACCAATGGTAAATCCACGGCGGTGAACTCCCCCCGTGCATCATACATCGATCGTGCCGTCACCTTCAAATTGAGGACAAACATTTCGACACGTTATTATAATCCTTAGCAGTAACATTATCGTCCAGTTTAATCTAGTTAGGTAAATATACATTCGAATGTTAGATATCTTTACGTTACTTGGTGTGCGGGAGATTCAAGCATGTCTTCGATTACTGTCCATGTTTGAGGACGTTATCAAATTGTAAATAATGCCGAAAACCATAATAAATAGACGAGTTAGTTGAGGCTTTTCGACGAGCTCGATGGCTCAGTCGTGAAAGACACCAACGCTTCGTGGGTTCTATTCCCAAACAAGACAAACATTTGTGTTCATGAACATGTTTGTTTGTCTTGGTCTGGATGTTTTAAGAGAGGTAGGGCGCATCAAAGCGGCCCGTCTGGGGAAGTACCTCCACCTCACAGAAAATCGCAGGGAAATAGCAACTGCCTAGAGGGTTGTTGTGTTCATGCATGTGAGTGAGGTCACCAGTAAGCTCCTAATGAGTTGCTGTGTAAGCAGCAGAGGAGGCATCGCGCGAGTGATATATGTTACAAGCGTTAATAGGCTACGGTCTACGGTAACTGCTTTACATCAGGTGAACCATATGCGTCCACAAATTCCACATTTTGATAGTCTGGCAAAGAAATGAGTCATCGAACTTCTTAGTACGGAAGGTAAGCAACCCAACTGTACGTGGATGTGATCTCAGTCCAGCGCGAGTGTTCCGGAGGAGGAAAGGAGAAGGAGGGACGAGGGCAAAAAGCTCCTCAGAACATTCTCCATGATGAATCACATTAGGATTTACCAAGAGTGTTTGTTAATTATTTGATATTATTATGTCTTTCTAAATTTACAGGTATTAATTCGAGCTATTTGATAATAGCCAACATAATAATATAGTATTATTCATATTTCTTTAGTCACGGGCGTTAACCCCCGTCATTTAATAGGCGTGCGTAGGGGATATGGATCCAACGCGTAGAGGCCCCTTCGAAAAGATTGACGTAATGTGTTATACCCGCTGTGACCTGCTCTAGGGGATATCAATGAGAGAATACATCCACGAACAGGTCACGGCAGGTATTGGGACTATTGCAAACGTGTCGGAAATTATTGGGCTATTGAAATGAAATCTGGAGAGTTTATTAGTAATGGGCTATTACGAGTACAGACGAGAGTTGGACGACAGCTAACTATCCCATCTGATTGTTACTATCGGCAGGTATTGTTAATAATTATTATAATTAGATGTTGTTTGCTATTTTGCTACAGAACTGTTTAAGCTGTTATAATTGAGTCAGCTCAATGTATCAATTATGCTGCGTTATAATATATGGACTCGTAATTAGTCTGCCATGCTCTATTGAATTACCATCTCATACATATTGCATTTTAACTGTATGTATTGTGTATTAACGAATAAATGCCGAGAAGTTCCACTGAACGACTGCAAAACTTCTTCGAAAATATGATAGAAGAAAATGGCAGTCATGCTGCGGCCCCTCTGGCTCGGCTACCTCGGAAGATTAAAAGGAGTTGAGGCGTTAATAGAGAACATAAGGGGCATCCGTCAAGTCGAAAGGTCGGCGCAAATATCACTGGAAACATGCCTTGGATGGACTGTGAACTCGTGTCCTGTGACTGGTGGACTGGTGTGACAAATTACAATCGCCCCTATCTTGTTCTTTAACCCTTCGAAACCCGGGTGGTCGTGTACGACCGCGAAATGTATGGGAAAACGTATATAACGGGTTCTGACTGCTCAAGGAATCGATCCGATTCTTAGAACTTTAAATGTCCGTTAAAGTCTACCAGCCAAATAAAAAAATAAAGAAAAAGACATTTTTAATTGCAAAATGTATTTACAAATGAAAACACCAGTTTATCGAACTGAAAATAGTATAATTAGTATGGTATTCCACTATTCGAATTAAATATATATAGAGGATATAAATATTCCAAGTTTAAAGTTATTTCAAATATTTTAATTCAATGGTAGTTTTTTATTTATATAGCAACCCTATAATATGTGAGATAACATTGTCTAACGGTCACTTTCAACGCTTTTTGAGGTTAGGTAACCACAGGAATAATCTATATCTCCATGATATTACGAAGGAATTAAATTTCTAAGAGAGGTAGGAGGCATCAAAATTGTACGACTCGATAAGTACGTTCACCTCGCAGCCAAATAACTTCCGGAGGGTTGATATTTTCATGCGAGTGAATGAGATTACTGGTGTACTTGTAAGGAGTAGCTGTGTTAACAGTAGGGTTCGAACACTGCTATACATCAGGTTGGTGGTATGTGGTATCGTATGTCTCTCGACGATGCATTATAAAAAAGGAATAAAAAAAAGCCCACACATGCACATACATTAATGCGCGGGAAACCCATAACCCCGCCTTATCTGCCGTGTAATTGGATATTATGTGGTTAAACCGAGAGTGGTGTCGGCGGTGACCGTCGCTCGCGGCGCTGGCCACGGCGTCACAGCGTCTTCTCGGCCTGCGGCAGCCGCGCGCTGGTTTGCCTTGGAGTTGATTTAATCAGACTACTTGAGATAGCGACTATCTGCTATAATACTATACTGAGCATGTAGATTTTACATATTTAGTCACAATACTGTATGATTGTATAAATATATACGATACACACATACATATATGTTTGCCGAGACATTATGCTATTTACGTTCTTCGCTCGATTGGGCGCTCTTTTTTCTTTCATATAAAATTATATATTTTTTCAGGAACCGTACTTGTGTATAAATTTAAAAAGCAAAATCTTATCTAAACACAAAATTTGTCACTAGCGTCGTTTGAGCCGTTTGCGAGATTTTTCTTTTTTTAATTCAACGCTGGGAACCTTACAGGAACACAACAACCCTCTAATGAGTTGTTATTTGTCCGCGGTTTTCTGTGAGGTGGAGGTTCTTCCTCAGGCGGACTGTTTTAATGCGCCCTACCTCTCTAAGAATATAGATAACTCGAAATATATATCCATATACAAGCACTGCTTGTTTAAAGTAATAGGATACCATCAAAATAGATATTTAAAAAATACTGATAATTTGGCAGGTAATGACTTTATATGCCACGTGGTGTGCGTATCCATCAGCGGAGACTTAATAACTGTATATTGTATTTGAAATATAGACAGGCGCGCTACTCACTGTAGCCACTTTTACGAATACTATTATGTTCATTATTTGTTATTATCACGTCGCTCTAAGATCACGGGCTCCATCAACCCTTTAAGAACCTGGTTATTTGATCAAACAAATATATTTTTTGTTGTAATTTCTTCTAAATGTTCTTATAATGCTGTAGTTTATCAAAGTCAAAGTCAAAATCTTTTTATTCCGTAAAAATGGCTACATTTGTTTGGAATCGTCACAATTTTTTTCCCTACCGTGCAGTTCATGACTCGGTGAGCACTGATAAAAATACTGCCAAAAAACTCGGGCATCCCTCTTTTGGTATCCAAACAAATTTACATAATTAATTATTTACTTTATAATTGGATCGACTCAATCCCAGGCATTTTTATCATTAATATAGTCAGATACTTTATAATATGCCCTGCTACACAATTTGGCTTTAATGGTAGTTTTAAATTTGTTTATTGACAATTCTCTTATATTGCTGGGAAGTTTGTTATAGAACCGTATACATTGCCCCATAAAAGAATTACTTATTTTGTGGAGACGGCTTGGATGTAACACAAGATTATGCTTATATCTAGTATTTATGTTATGAGTATCACTCTTTTTACAAAATGAGTCTATGTTTTTATGGACATACAAAAGATTTTCATAGATATATTGCGATGCGACTGTTAGAATATTTATTTCTTTGAATTTTTCTCTAAGGCTCTCCCGGGGACCAAGTTTGTAGATAGCTCTTATGGCTCTCTTTTGCAATAAAAAGATGGTGTTAATGTCCGCGGAGTTACCCCAAAGAAGAATTCCATATGACATAATACTATGAAAGTAGCTGAAATAAACTATTCTAGCCGTATCACCATCAGTGAGCCGTCTAATAGTTTTCACTGCATAGGCTGCAGAACTTAGTTTTCCTGATAATTTTTCAATTTGTGGGCCCCATTGTAGTCTGGAGTCAATTGTTATACCCAAGAACACAGTTGTCTCCACAGGGGCTAAATTAGTTCCATTAACATGTACATTGGTAGTCACCTGTCTTACATTAGATGTTGAGAACTTAATTAATTTAGTCTTTTTATCATTTAAAAGCAGATTATTAACATTAAACCAATGCATAACTTTAGAGAGAGCATCGTTAACTTCGTCATAATTACCTAACTGTCTATTAATTTTGAATGTCAAAGAGGTATCATCCGCAAACAATACAATCTCATGTTTATCCTTTACATAATAAGGTCTTTATATATACTAAAAATAAGAATGGACCTAGAATTGACCCCTGTGGGACTCCCATAACTACAGGGGACCCCGAAGATCTATCGGCCCTCCTTCCCTTCCCTCGTTCCTTTATCCTACGTGTCTTTACTTTTAATATTATTTCTTTTACCTTATATTTCGTGTTTAATATATAAAATAAATTACTGAGGTGAAAGTGCACAAATTAATAATTTTACTAGTGTTGTATGTTGAGTTGCTGCAGTAGACGTATCTTTGAGGGCAAATTCAAATTAATTTATGTCAGAATCAATAACTCCAGGCCGCCGGCGGCGCGGCGACGGTGCTCGCCAGCTCGGGTCTCGGCACACGTTCTGTTTGCGCAACGGCCGGGTTAGCCCGCTCATGCCGCGAAGCACCGCGGGCGCGACCATCGCCGCCGCTCTTATGCAACCACCACCTGTGCTCTGCACCCATTGTTTACTTTTATGTAATGGAGTATTAGACAATCTTCTTATTCGCATCCGACTTCTGCCACAGCACTGTGAAGTCACTGCTTCAATTATTGGAATTAGTTTTCATTACACCGTCTTAATGCTAGTAGTAATAATTTTGTAGCATTACTTACAGCCATGACGAGTCGTATGCTGTAATACTAGAATATGGCATAAAGCATACATAGGTTTCCATCACACGTATACGGCGGTGTGTGATTAGGAAATAGAGTCGTGTAAAGGCTTTAAGGGCACGAGTCCACCGTCGCCAAGACATTTGTCATTTCGATCGGGCAAGGCAACGTCAATAATAAAATTTGGGCAATTAAAATACAACATTATATTAATTTTAAAGAAATATTTCTTTTGAGGAAACATCGCTCGTCTCGCCTGCCAAGTAATATGCATTCTGGCAAGCCGAGTCTGGCTGGCCGACACTATACACTTGGCCAACACGTGTTCCTTGTAACTAATACTGGTCAGTTACGCCACCAGAACACTCTTGCACGCAAAAGGAACCGGTCACGCGATGCAGTGTCAAGGATGTAATCTATTTGCTGTTAGAAATAATGATGATCCTGTTGTTGTATCAGATCACTGGGCACGTCATTAATGGTCAGTGGCCGTTTTCGTCAAAGTCAAAGTCAAAATCTTTTTATTCCGTAAAAATGGCTACATTTGTTTGGAATCGTCACAATTTTTTTCCCTACCGTGCAGTTCATGACTAGGTGAGCACTGATAAAAATACTGCCAAAAAACTCAGGCATCCCTCTTTTGGTATCCAAACAAATTTACATAATTTATTAATTACATTATAATTGGATCGACTCAATCCCAGGCATTTTTATCATTAATATAGTCAGATACTTTATAATATGCCCTGCTACACAATTTGGCTTTAATAGTACTTTTAAACTTGTTTATTGACAATTCTCTTATATTGCTGGGAAGTTTGTTATAGAACCGTATACATTGCCCCATAAAAGAATTACTTATTTTGTGGAGACGGCTTGCATGTAACACAAGATTATGCTTATATCTAGTATTTATGTTATGAGTATCACTCTTTTTACAAAATGAGTCTATGTTTTTATGGACATACAAAAGATTTTCATAGATATATTGCGATGCGACTGTTAGAATATTTATTTCTTTGAATTTTTCTCTAAGGCTCTCCCGGGGACCAAGTTTGTAGATAGTTCTTATGGCTCTCTTTTGCAATAAAAATCGTCGATTGTATTTTTTCCATCCGATACCACATGTGTACAACAATAACAATGTTAGACGTTTCTTTGTAAGTTTATGTGCGTCTCGATGCATAAGTTAAATCGTGAAGATGTGATTTATTTGGCGGTATGAAGGACGCCAAGGCCGCTTATGTAATTATGTTAATGGCACCTACATTGTTACGGTCGCAGCCTGTCTTATTCTGTATGTCTGTATTCTTAGTCCAACGCCGTAGCCCCACGTATTTCAACTACATGGGGAGTTATCCAAAAACATATTCCGTGTATGTTATAGATGTCCCTATCGTCAGACTTGTCTGGACATCTCCACGTGACATTAAGTACGGTATGGGTGATATATCTGTATAGTCGTTTTTTTATACCACTAAGGTGACAACCAAGCTTACGGCCTGCCTGATGGTAAGCATTTACCGTTGCCTATGGGCATTTGCAACACCAGGGGTTCCACTCTTGGGTTGCCGACCCTGTAAGAACCTCTTCACGCCTTTCTTGAAGAACCCCATACTGTAGTCCCTCGGAAAAACCTAGCCAGGGAGCTCATTCCATAACTTAATAGTTCTCGGTAGAAAACTACTCGTGAACTGCACAGTACGTGACTATTGCGGTTCCAGTGTATGAGCATGAACTCCCAGCCGCCGGCGAGCTGTGCGATTGTAAAACGAGGCTGTTGGCATAGTGTCGAACAACTAAAGTCTTGTAGATCGATTGTACTGCAAAGTTCATTTAGTACTTCGTCTTCAAACTACGTCCTCTGTATGATCTAGATGTGTTTGTTTATCATACATTCGCAACTCTATTAGTTGTTAGTAAAGTTACTAAGTTATCTGTTTTCCAGTCTCTCCGAGCTCTTGTGAGAGAGTTCTAAGTCATGGACTTGATACAGATGTTAATTACAAATACATTTACTAATAAGTTGTACAGATATATGACGGAATAATTAAAGTAATTAAATAGTTATATGTATAGTGTTTGATCTGAATGATATCAGGAGCCTTAGAAACTGGCGAGCGTGCAAGAAGAGGTGAATGCTAAATAAACGAGTGAGATTTGTAAGGATCGAGTCACGCGGCGCTCGGTTCTCTGCCTGCCCCGCATGGGATTTGGCGTGTATAGATTATATAGATAGATAATAGTTAAACGATAATAGTCCATCCACCGTGTATGTATTACTTGAATTAACCTCGGGCCACCTGTAACATTTTCAATCGATCAAAGTGTTCACTTCTGAAAGTATTGTAACGTCCTGAAATGTTTTCTTCGCACGATACTAGTACATGGTACTACTAAAAGTAAATAAATTTAGTAAAATAGTAATAATAAATAAAAATAAGAAATATATTTGTTCTTTGACATCGAATCGCCGCGGAAACTTACATTTTTAAACGGTTTTATTAAACGGTTTTATTTAGCTCACCCCGTTTGTTTTATTATTTATTCTTGGGTCAAATTTAGTAATTCAAATTTCACCCTCTTCCTGTCAACCGATTAATTTGAAATTTTGTATACACTTTGGATTTTGGTGACAATACAATTATGTTTATTCATTATCATTATAAATTCAAGATGGCCGCCGCTACAAAATGGCGGATAATTTATGTTTTATTAATCCCATCAATATGGGTATCAAATGAAAGGGCTCAACAAGCAGAATACAATATACTATAAAAAATTGAAATCCAAGATGGCGGCCGCTACAAAATGGCGGATAACGTAGGTTTTATCAATCCCATCAATATGGGTATCAAATGAAAGGGCTCAACAAGCAGAATACAATATACTATAAAAAATTGAAATGCAAGATAGCGGCCGCTACAAAATGGCGGATAACGTAGGTTTTATCAATCCCATCAATATGGGTATCAAATGAAAGTGCTCAACCAGTAGAATACAATGTACTATATAAAATTAAAATCCAAGATGGCGGCCTCTACAAAATGGCGGAAAACTTAGGTTTTATCAATCCCATCAACATGGGTATCAAATGAAAGGTCTCAACAAGTAGAATACAATTTACTATGCAAAATTGAAATCTAAGATGGCCGCCGCTACCAAATGGCTGATAACAATTTTTTATCAATCCCACCAATATGGGTATCAAATAAAAGGGCTTGACAAGAAGAATACAGTGCACTATACAACCTCAATATTTAAGATGGGCGCAGCCACTAAATGGCGTATAATAATAAGATTTAAATTTAGAAATTGAATCTGTAATTTAGGTATCTGATTAATCCAGCCTGAATCCACCACCCAAGTCAAGATTTTGTATCGTGTTGAGGACTGTGTGGCGTTAGGGTGGCTAAAAATGATACGTCGTTATTAAACAGAATGCGAAATAAAAACTAAAAACTAGAAAATAAAAATAGGTAAAAAAACTTTTTAAGTTAAACGGTTTTATGTTAAACATACATTGCAATGTTTAAGATAAATGTACTAAAAACCAAAAAATAATAAAATAGATACAGTCGTGGAATTATAAACATATGCATAGACTAGACTAAAATAAAACCGTGGGGCACGTCAATTGTCTACAATCGTTGATTAAAATGTTTGTTTTGTAATGTTACACTATAATTAGGCAGTTGTTCAACCGACAACGATGGGCGTGTGATAAGTAGGGCTAGAATGTGGAAACAAGCTAGCAAGCTCGATTATAAGCGAGTTTTAGGGTTTCATTGTGGTGAGCATAAAACCGTTTAACTTAAAAAGTTTTTTTACCTATTTTTATTTCAATATAATCTTATTGCATCGCTGAACCCTCTTTATTATTATTTTTCTTTTATTACTACTACTAACATTTCGGAATTGACTATTGGCAAAGAAGAAATGTAGAAAAAAACCTACAGCTATAGGTATCTTTTCAAATCGTTAATATAATATTTAAAATGATAGAATTAAAAATTACTGGGATAAGGTTTTTTTTTTTTATACTACATCGGAAGGTATTCAAGCGTACGGCCCACCTGATGTAAAGCGGTTACCGTAGCCTATGAACGCTTGTAATACATTAAGTATCACTCGCGTGATGCCTCCTCTACTACTAACACAGGAACTGCTTAAGAGCTTACTGGTGACCTCACTCACACACAGGAACACAACAAACCTCTTAGGGAGTTGTTATTTGGCTGCGGTTTTTTGTGAGGTGGAAGTAGTTCCCCAGACGGGCTGCTTTGATGCGCCCTACCTATCTTAAAAGATTGCCTGTACTGATTCAATGTATGTTTACAACAATTGTAAATCACAGTCAGTGGGACACGGTACTTACCATTATTAACTCATACACACAGTCAGTACTAGAAGCGAGCAAACATATTGTTTGTGTTTGTTACCTAATCCTATCTAATGCGGAGCTGAATCACAAGCAGCTATTAAGCAATCTGCTGCAGCATCATTGAAGCCGCGCTGCGTATTGAGGCAATCGCCGGTTTCCGGACGCGGCGGCCCCACTTTTAGCGGACTAAATAAACTATTATTTTATATATGCAGTTTCATCGACAGATAAGTTACACAAATGTCACAACGATAAGTTCATTTAAATAACATATTTGTATCTTCTGTTAGAAACTTTTATACACTAGCGGTCCCGACAGCTGCAGCGCCTCCTACCGAGCCTCATTGCGGATCTAAACCTTTCAGCGATCCACACAAAAACATTCATCAATATCGGTCGGTACGTACAGGAGAATTTTATTTATAAACATATAATTCAAATTTAAAAATGTAAAAATATACCTATTACAAACAAAGTTGTAGTGAATCAATAGAAATTCCGTATAAGACAGGAAATCGTTAAAACTAAAAGCTGTAGGCAGCCGTTTCCAATAACAGTGTAAATACACAGTAAATATTTTGTAAACTAAAACTGCTGCCCAAATTTGCTGGTTGTTAAGGGGTTGTTTACTACAGCATTGCATTGCCGGCCATGTTTGATAACGGGCATTGTCTTGTATAAAATATCGGATGGATAATGGTGAATAATGAACTCTTGCACGACCGAACCGTTTACGCGATGCAATGTCAAGGATGTAATCTATCTGTTATCTATTAGAATTAGTGATGATCCTGTTGTTCTATCAGGCTACTATTGCAGGTAGTAAATGTCCATGCTGAAATAAATTTTCCTCGACGTTGTTTATTCTACGTAACTTCTAGGATATATCGTCACCTAAAGTGGATTACCATCAGTCGTATCATACAATTTTTGCCATCCGATACTACCTATGCCCATATGTTTTTACATCATTAAAACATATTAAACATTTTTTCGTAAGTTTATGTCCTGCCTGCCCGATGTAAAAGTCAAATAAATCGTCAAATGATTTATTTGGCGCTATGAAGTACGCCAAGGCCGGTAATTACGGCACCTGTATTGTTACGGCCGTTCAGTAACGTTCAGTGTAAACATAAATCAATTGTAGTGAACACTATACATTTATGCATACACAAATTATGCGTACCTTCTATTACGTATTGTGTGTACGCATAATATGTATATTGTTTGTGTTCGTTCCTAATCATATGGAGCGGGATCAAAAACAGCTATTAAGCAATCTGCTGCATCACCTTTCGAGGTGTGATGTGCATTGAACATTGATGCAATCGTCCGTTTCCGGCGACGTCCCACTGTACTGTTTATAATGCACATTAGTTGAACAGAAAAGTTAGACAAGAGGAAACGAAAGATGACATGAAACGATGTTCATTCTTATATTGTCATTTCACACAAAATATACTTATTATTTCTATGCAATGTGTAGTAACAGTGAATCAGCAGAAACTCAGTTTAAACACTAATAATGTTGATGTTAAAATTAAAATTGGCTCTTTACGGTACTGTAATGTACATTAAATGTTGAGTGATTAAAAATGTTTTATTACTTTAACAAAGTCTGATCAACATGTTCTATTTTTATATTTCCTTACGAGTTATTATTATTTTCTTTTTTACGGGAAGGAACTGTTCGTATGAGGGAATACAGTTCACACTAGTAGGAATAGGGTTGGGCTATCAGGGCTTGTGGTTCTTTTTCATTGAGTTGTATCGTTACGGGCATTACGCTCATATCTCGTGCGCAGTGGAGACTCGCCCGACTGCACCAGTTGACTATGATTGTTCTAAGTCGCGGCCGGGGGTCTCGTCCACGCTAATGTAGCCAAGAGTACGTCCAGAACTTTCCACTTGTCCTCATAATCACTGACCAAGGTTCTCCCTTCACATGCGATTCTCTACTTTTTGTTCAAATTTCTCATTGGCTTTTTCAAATTCAACTTGGCGACTTCCATGCGCTTTTTACTTACACCGTATACTTCAATTCCTGAGCGTGAAATGTGGGTATGATTAAGTGTGTTCAATATGGCTGCCCTTCAGGTTTACCTACATTACCTTAAGGCTCTATTTAGTATTTGTTTTAGCCACTTATTGGACTGATTTAATACTTGAATGTGCTTTATTTGATAAGCTGATTTCTGATATGTACTGTAATTAAATTTTCAAGATAGCTATTGCAAAACCAATCATGTAAGTATATACCAGTTTTGAGTAAAAGTTGGTGCACGTGTTCGTACACATTCTTGTCTGTGGTAATCATCGATCACCAATATGTAACTTTGGTGACTGGGTTGTTTGCATTGAACCAGTTAATAAGAGTAGTGAGTAACAATGTTATCGGTGTTTATGACCATTTAATAAATGTAATGTATTTCAATTAGAAAAAAAAATACATTTAGTTCAAACAAATCAACTTTAAATAATTACATTAAATTGCGAGAAATCTAAAGTTAGACAACGGATCACGACTCGACACGTATGTTTTTCAAACTTCAATTCAATCCAAGTTCAGTTTGTCCTCGATCTGGTGCAGTTAGAACTTCTCCGAAGACGGTTTTAATATTTTTGTAACGTTTGTAATTATGAAAATGAAAATTGCACATACACTGAGTGTTATGCGTACATTATTTTATATTATATAATATTACTCTTGTAGATCAATATAACATTTAAGAAATATTGGAATATTTGGAAAACCGAGGTAAATTTTAGGCAATTCGTATAGATACCCGCGATACAGATTCACTCTAGTTTGGGTATCACCGGTAACGAAATTGCTATTCCTCCCAACAGCCGGACTTGTCACTCTTTGTTAACATATATTAATTAAATTTTTTTGTAGACTATGTAACTATATGTGGTCTGTTAATAAAATTATTTGTATTTGTATTTGAAAATTCTATTTTTGTTGGGAATTTCGCAAAAATCGATTAGTCCTGTTCATATACACGCCTCGCTCGCTTCTTTAATATTCATAGCTATTTTCATGCACGCTCGCCGGTTCCCAACCTGACGTGTGAGTTTGATGAAATTTCGAATTCATTGAAATTAGTTTAGTTTAGTTTCATTGAAATACTTTTTCACGGTTCTAAACCTCGCAATTATTAAATAACCGGAGTTTGTAGATGCAAATGCATTTGTTGTTTAACAATTTAATCGAAAGAGTCGTAAGCACAAGAAATTCTTTGCCCCCAAAATTAGCAAGATCTGTCGTCAGCGAAGGTACGTGACGAGGAAAATCATATTTGGTGGCAAAACATTGGGCGCTCGCTCCTGACGTGACTCCATGACGGCTGAATCTCGGTGGAGCTCATGTTGCTTCAGTGGAACTTCTTGTCCCTAACATTAAGTTTACAGACTGATTATTATTGCTGCATTCAGTGACACACAATCGGTATACTATTTCACGATTGGAGAAGGAATCCACTTTACTAACACGGGTTGGCAATCCGTAAACAACCGCATTAAACGCTCGGCGGTAGAAGCGGTCGTCGAGTCGTTTCCGACAATAGGTGTGAATATTTTGTAAACGAAGCCGTCACCTCACTTTGCTCGTTGTTAAGGGGTTGTTTACTACGGCGCCGCACCGCGGGCCATGTTTCATAACAGCGTCTGTGTGTCAAACACTAACTTCTGTGTTAACAGATTGTCCAGTCTCAAACACAGTTCCGATTACTATTTCATCTCGATTATGTTCATGAATTTAAATATTATTGCAATAATATAAGATCGGGTTTGGAAAATATTCTGGTTTGGGTGTCGGTTTAAATTTATCACTACAATACCTACATATAATCGACGAAAACTATTTTAGGAATAAGTACACGTAATACACGTAAATAAGTAATTTTGGCAAATACATAGAGAAGCGTTGACGATTAAAATGGCGGAGAAGTACGTAAAGGTAAATCAATACCATCTCGTCGTAAACGTCGTACGTAAAGTTTTTAGTTTCTCGACTTGTGTTCATTTATCATCACTGTGAATAACTTTATAATCGTGGACTGAACGAGATACGGAAAACGTAAGAAGAATAGTTTCCGTGTGCGTATTTAAAAAATAGTAAACATTTTTCTGCGCCTGTAGTCTATCTAAAAACACTACATCGATTTTTTACGATTCGATTCATTAAAAAAATGCTGCTTGTGTTTCTGAAAAACAAAAGGTAGATCTACGACCATTGGTGTTGTAACTCTTTATTTCGTACGTAATAAGAATGTACTCGTAATAAGAATTACATCGGAGCGGTGAAACGATCGAAGTGTCAATTTGACGTGCACTTAGCTGTACGTGTATATAGATGGTGCACAGTCACAATTCTTACTCGATGATTTTTTAACTAATGTGACCTAACTTGTCGGCTCGTTTACACCCGGCCGATTGCCGCCAGCTCGGCCGAAGGGTCAAGTAGCTTACGCAAATAATATCAACCTCTCGGCCGAGCTGCCTTCGGCACCAAGAAGTCGTACGCCGAAGGGAATTCGGCTGAATAGTTGTTTACATGAAGTAGACGCCGTTTCCCCAAATAACTTCATTGTGCCTAAAACAGAACGGCCGAAGCATTTACAGCGAGTCGAGTGCCGTCTTCGGCCGAGGGACCATGTACTAAGTAAGTACACGTGAACATCAATGTCTATGTCTATGCATTTACATCGGATTGGCAAGCGGCACAACTTGGTGTAAATGTGCCTTAATAAATTAATACTAATTTAACGACCTTTTCTTTTTAAGGTGTTTGTTAATAGCCCCATTTGCCCTGCGCAACGGTCACCGAAAGTGGTCACCAGCGTCGACCACCGGACAAGGCCGCTTGTGAAACCGACCACCGGACAAGATCAGAGCACTGGCGAAGTTGCGTCACGCCGGCAGTCGATTGACAGCTCTCGGTGATATATTTGGGACTTCATCTAGTCGACAGAATTAAATTAAAAAATATGCTGTTTAACTCCAACTGCTATTGAACTACAATACAAAATCAAATGCTACTAATCTGTTGCAGGGAAAGTTTCGAATCTGAACTCTTAGAAAGAGATAGACCTTAGTTACTGTTAGCATACGTAGAGTATGTGTGTATTTTTATTATACCAGTCAGCCTGGTAGCCACAATCTTCCACTTGTGACACAAGGGGCATTACTTTTGCGTTGTCGACGCTAAATAACCCCTTTAAGCTCATTTAGAAAAAACGCCATGCTGTAGTCCCTTGAGAAAACCCCGGCAGGTAGTCATAATATCTCCTGAAGCAATTACTTCCTAAAGTTACGATAGTGAACACTTAACAACTGTGTAAGCATGGTGAAGTTGATGCACTTTGTTTTGGTAAAATTACTCGTATTTTTGTTATGAGCATTTTTGTAAATCACACCAACAATAATTGCCCATACAGTCCATATTTGAATAAACTAAACAAATGTTATAATTTCTTCATCATTCAGGTCAACGGTCGCACAATAGAGACATACAATTCAGCAGTTACACATATTTGCTCTACATACGCCGACTCTACACACTGTGCATACATTTCTGAGAGCTCCGGTCAGAAGCCTTCTGTTGTTAGTCACGGGCACGGCAGACCCGGTATCCTTTTTATACAACTTCAAAAGACATGAGCTCCACTTCGTGGTTATCTAGAACGCTTACAATGCAGCTATAACACTGCACGTTGGTAGCTCACTGGTAGGTAATGCAACTCATTACCAGGAACACATCAACCCTTTGGGAAGTTGTTATTCGGATGCCTTGAAAGGGTATAACGGACCCTATTACTGAGACTCCGCTGTTCGTCTGTCACCAGGCTGTATCTCATGAACCGTGATAGTTAGACAGTTGAAATTTTCACAGTTGATGTATTTCTGTTGCCGATATAACAACAAATACTAAAAAATAAATAAAATAAATATTTAAGAGGGGGTGATTTTTTTGCCGTTTTTATAGATAATGGTACGGAACCCTTCGTGCGCGAGTCCGATTCGCACTTGGCCGGTTTTTTTTTGTTTATACTACATCGGGAGGCATAAAAGCATACGGCCCACCTGATGTAAAGCGGCTTTCATAGCCTATTAACGCTTGTAATATATTAAGTATCACTCGCGCGATGCCTCCTCTGCTGCTTACACAGCAACTCCTCGGGAGCATACTGGTGACCTCACTCGCACGCAGGAACACAGTAACCCTCTAAGGAGTTGTTATTTGGCTGCGGTTTTCTGTGAGGTGGAGGTATTTCCCCGAACGGGCTGCTTTGATGCGCCCTACCTCTCTTAAAACATCCAGACCAAGAGAAACAGACATGTTCATGCACATAAATGTTTGTCTTGTGTGGGAATCGAACCCACAAGCGTTGGTGTCAAAATTCCGTCATTCACGACTGAGCCACCGAGCTCGTCAGTCGTTTTATTGGAATTCAACAATAAATAGACAAATTAGTTCATTATAATGGCATGTAACGAGTAGCAATTGGTGGCAGATAAGTCTGGAAACCATATTCAGTTATATTCTGCTAGTTAGTTAAAATAGTCATATTGGTTCATAGCCTACGGTTACCACTGTACATCAGGTGAGTCGTATGCTTGTATGCCTCGCGACGTTGTATAAAAAAAAGTTTCAAGCAAAAGAGATTGCACAGATAGCAGCGAGCAGGGGAGACAGCAAAATGTAATTGTTTATAACAATTTTTTAAATCTATTTCCTCTGAATTTATTCTGAAATATTTCAAAATACCTTGTCAATACTATTTATACAGTGTCAGGAGCCCAAGGAACCTGTGTGAATGAAAAGACTTAGGAACATTAAAGAAGCGAGTGACGTGTGTAAGGACCACCGTCATATGGCGCTCGTTGTGCTCTGCCTACCCCGCAAGGGCTTGAACATCTACATAGTTCACAAATGTTTGATGTCATGTAATGCGATACGACTGAACTGTTGCATACCGAAATAAACAGTACATTTTCCTCTCTGAAGTTAGTCCACAGTGCTCTGTAATCGACGGCTGAGAGAAAACCGCGGAGCGTAATGTGGAAAACCTAGTGACGGAGTTACGTAGTTGGAAAACATGCACGTTACACTGCAAGCATGCACTTCACAATTATTACAATTGAACCATACTTTTATTCGTTCCGCTGATAACGAGCTCGGCGGCGGCGAGCCGATAACTCACATTTTTTTTTTATCCACTAAGGTGGCAAACAAGCATACGGCCTGCCTGATGGTAAGCAGTTACCGTAGCCTATGGGCATTTGCAACACCAGGGGTGTCACTCTTGCGTTGCCGACCCTGTAAGAACCTCTTCACGCCTTTCTTGAAGAACCCCATACTGTAGTCTCTTGGGAAAACCTCGGCAGGGAGCTCATTCCACAATATAATAGTTCTCGGTAGAAAACTTAAAAAATACCTACGCTTCACTTTTATGGGGGTGTAAAGATCTATCCAGTTGCGCGAAAGTTGCAAAAATGTCGAGCTCGATGGCGCAGCGGTCCTTAATGCAACTTTGATCCTCGTGGGTTCGATTCCCACAAGCCGAACGTTCATGTACATGAAGTACCTCCACCTCACAGAGAACTGCAGCCAAATAACAACTCTCTGGAGGGTTGTTGTGCTCCTGCGTAAGTGAGGTCACCTGTAAGCTCGTAAGGAGTTGCTGTGTGAGCAGCAGAGGTGGCATCGCGCGTGTGATACTTAATGTATTACAAGCGTTCAATAGGCTATAGTAACCGCTTTACATCAGGTGGGCCATATGCTTCAGCCGCGTGCAGAGCAACCTGCTAACTAATTTGCTCTAGCCATAATAGGACACAGTTCCAATAATTAACCTACGGAAGTACAGCATACAAATAATAATTCCCTGGAAGGTTTCTGTATACGTGTGAATGAGTTTAACTTAAAATTGGCCAGCTACAGTTGCAGGATCTTATGACGTGCGGGCTGTCTGTTTATTTGTAACCCAACTTATATAAAATCATGCTTTCTAACAATAAGCAAGTAAGTATATCTGGACACCAGGTTCCTTGCGGGGTAGGCAGAAGCAACGAATAAGACGCAGTCTTTACGCGTCTCGCTCACTTCTTTAACATTCATAGCTCTTTTCATGCTCGCCGGTACCTAGGGCTCCTGCCATCAGTTTCTGATAAAACGCGACAATGAAAACTCATAAAATATCAGACTATGGCGCCTAAATATCGTAACATTTTTCTCTGCCCAAGTAATCGGCACATCTGGTGAAAGAGAGGTCCAATCACCTGAAGACTGGTGAGTAATGACAATTGTTATTTGAGTGAGGTCACCAGGAATCCACGAGGATATTCTTCCTTAAATCGCAAATCGATATAATAATATATCAATTGTAGTTGAGAGTCCTTTTGACGAGCTCGGTGGCGCAGTGGCCAAACGCGCTGTTACGTTACATTGACACCGACGCTCGTGGGTTCGATTCCCACTCAGGACAAACATAATAAACACACAAAATTTGTGTGCATGAACATATCTGTTTGTCTTGGTCTGGGTATTTTTAACAGAGGCATCAAAGCAGCCGTCTGGGGAAGTACCTCCACATAAAAAAATCGCAGCCAAATAACAATATCCTAGAGGGTTTTGTGTTCCTGCGTGTGAGCGAGATCACCGGTAAGCAGGAGCTTACTGGACCTGGTATCGCGCGAGTTTATATGGTAACCGCTCTACATCAGGTGGGCCGCATGCTTGTGTGCCTCCCGACGATGTATAAATAAGAGTCACCACCATACGGCTACACTCTAAATTGGCCAATAAACTTAATAGCTACCTACTGCAACCTATGCACGCCGACATTGTTAGAGGTAGTAAAAACAATTAAATCGTGATTGAGAAATTAATTACTTAGCAGCCTAGTGCCTAGTGGATAAAGAACGAGACTGTTAACCGAGTGGTATTGTTTCGAGTCCTGTGTGAGCAGTTGTTACTTAATTCGTGTTTTATATAAATATTTGCAATTTACTTTTAGTTACAAAGTTGTGTGAATGTTAAAGTTGCTACAAATAAAGTTTTTATCTATCTTTTTTTTATACTACATCGGGAGGCATACAAGCATACGGCCCACCTACGGATGAAAAGCGGGCACCGTAGCCTATTAACGCTTGCGATATATTTAGTATCACTTGCGCGATGCTTCCTCTGCTGCTTACACAACAACTCTTTGGGGGCTTACTGGTGACCTCACTCATTCGTAGGAACACAACAACCCTCTAGGGAGTTGTTATTTGGCTGCGGTTTTCTGTGAGCTCTTCCCCAGTCTACAGCTTTGATGCGCCCTACCTCTCTATGTATGTATGTATGTATGTATATCTTCACGCCAAGTCCCTTGCGGGGTAGGCAGAGAGAACCTATAATAACTCTCTATCTAACCATGTAATTATCACCTGCTCGTCGGTGAAGGTAAACATCGTGAGGGAACTTGCACGTCAAAAACTTACATTTCGAAAGACATATGACCAGACCTAGCAAAGGCCTGGTTTTGGGTCGTAAGGGTCTGACAGCAATCTCTCCAAGTTAAAATTACCTACATAGGCCTAAGGATTTGACAACGACACTGGTTTTTGCCTAATCCTTATGCCTAGGTAGTGGATTCCATTAATCCTAAGGGAGTTGGAAACGGGATAACGATAGGAAGAAGGGAGGAAGAGAAGTCAATTATTTAATACTCTTCAGGCACACTGGTAAATTAATCCTAATTTATATTTTGTGCCCGAAATGTTTTCACATATAGTGGCTAACAACGACATGAATTCCGACGTGTTAGATGGACAGATAGACAAGCCACATTTCTTTAGTGAGCTATGGGGCGAAAGCGACATCGTTGTTAGTATGTCAGTGTGCAGCGCGCCCTGTTCAGTATTCCAGGCGCTCGTCTTCCTCGAAATCACTGAGTGCTGATCAATGCCTAATATAATCTGGACACTGTTCGAACCGTTGACAATTCAGTAATATTTGTTCTCGAAAGAAAACTCCTCTGACTTGTTCACTTGAGCCGCACAGTACGTGACCATTGCGGATGACGTTACGGATTGTTCTTTGAACACTGTGTTAGTTTAGAGTTATATTAAAAACGTCAAAATTCCGCTCCATTCTATCTCTCGTAGACGGAGAGGGGCACAGATTTAGTGTCCAAACGTATAATATGGATATTTAATGGCTTTCAAAAAATTCTAAATACTGATTGCTTCTTGTTCGTTTTACGTTTTTCTAGTGCGTGAGGAACACATTAGGTACATTAAAGTGCGTAATGAATCAATTCGATTCGATTTGCAAGTTCGATCTGCACTTGGCTGGATTTAAAAACATTTATGATATGCTCACCTAACCAAAACAAATTCAATGTTTTATTTGAGTGTTACTGTAAATGTTGCAATTTTCAACAGAAAACAGGCACTGATAATGGCGCCTTCGGGCAGGTTCCATTATAGAACTAAAACCTTGAGGTCCCCTTCATTTTCTCCAAAATTAAAAATGTTCAATATTTTCTGATCGTGTTTGTCATCGTACGCCAGAGGTTACCTGGTTGCTCTATGAATTAGTGATCTCGCGCTGTCATCGAGTTTCTTGTTTAGAGCACAATACAACTGGCATTCACATAGTTTTATTATAACAGGCTTCCGGCGGCCGAGTCCCGCGACCTTTTTCTGTAATACGTGTTTTTGAAGAAAACACGCATATAGAAAAGCTTAAAAAGCAAAACTATTCTAAATACAAAATTTTATCCAAATCGTCAGAGCCGTTTTGGAGATACACGAAATATTAGTACACAAGAATTTCTCTTTTTAAGTAATTAACTTCGATTTCGGAATTGGTTTCAAGAGTAACCTGCTACAGTCAAATATCACGATTCCCTGCTCGGTTTAGTTCGTAGGTCCGAGCTACTAGGGCCGATGTTATTTGCCGGCGAGTACTGTTGGTGTGGGTCAGGACACGTATTGTGGTAGGTCGCCGGTGCAGCGGCCAGCCGACTGGTTCAACCGGAATTGATCCCGCGCCCCGGACTCCGCGCGCCGCCCCCGCAGTTACAGCCTACCTAGGGCCTAACTACTGTCTGACACTAACTCTCTATGGGTAAATTATAGTAGTTAGTATATATTCTCACACATGTTTGTATACCATAAACATGAGGTCGCAAATAATAAAAGTTTGCGATATAAAAGGGTAAAGAAATTGTAAATCAAACATTTTGTTTTATTGGACGCAAGTGGCAATTAACCATGCCTATGACCTACCTGTTCGTAAATGGTTACCGTAGGCTATGGACTCTAAATATATTCACACATTCAGAGAAGCAGGGTTTTAATCATCAATTATTATACACATAAAACAAAACAGAATATTTGCTAGTTAAGAGAACAAAAAAATATCCATAAGGAGAGAAAAAGAGAGGGTCACATCTGACACATCAATATTTAGCGCTCAGTTAGTACGAGAGAAATACTTCTCCATCTTCTTACAATGTTCTCTTTGGACAAAAATTTTATATTCTTCTTCTTAGCCTTATCCTGTTTCCTCATCCATTAGAATTGGCGGGGCCCGCTACCTGTACCTAAGGAGTTGACGTACCTAGATATTATTTTTTACATGAAGCGGCTGCCGTCAGGCCTCCGCAGCCGAGAGGTAAACCAGACCTTTCTTACGTCAGGTTACAAGTCTATAGAAATATAATTTCTTGGACGTGCGAGTTTCCTCGCGATGGTTTCCTCGCGATGTTCCGGAAGGAATTGAAGGAATACACCGTCGAGTAATTACAAATATGTACATAAATCCTAAAACACGAATTTTAGTGGTACATTCGAACCAGGGACCTGTTGGTCACTAGGCCATTTCTTTATCCACTGGGCTATCACTGTTACAATTCTTTTTTTTATATAAAACTATTGGTAAACAATCATGCGGCCGCATCAGATGGTGAGCGGTCACTGCAGCCTATTGACGCTCGCGACACCACGTTGATGTTACTAGCGCGCTGCCAATCTTGTGACCTAAAGATGTTTCGTCAGTAATTTCTCTGCCGTATCTCACCCTTCAAACCGGAAGACAGCTATATAAATATAGCTGCTTGGCGGTAGAAATAGGTGAGACAGAGTTACCCACGCAGACGACTTTTGTACAAAGTCTCACTCTGGTTTTTATTTTATATTACACGTACAAATGAATAAATATTAAACTCCTTTAGCGAGCTTAGGCGAGGGCTGCGGTCTCGGGCGCGCCGCGACGGCCCACTTCATTTAATTTAAAACAATAACCCGATTGGTCGCAATCATTTTGTCAAGCAGATTTGCTCTCGACAGTTGATGCTTGATAAATCTGCTCTATATATGTATACGAGAAGATCGAGGGCGTCGTTGTGCACGTCACTCTAATTGAACACGCTGGTTAAGCAACGTCGACCGTAGCCTGGCCCTAGATGGCTTCGTCTACCTCGAGCTTATTCATGGTGGCACGTTAAACTGTCGGTTCCGGCTGTTCCTGAGATGACAGCCGTTAAGCAAAGTCAGTAGTCCTCGGGTAGATTGATTGTCACTCGCCAATCCGCAGTTGAATCCAACCCACGAGCCTTGGTATTCAAGCAGCAGCAGTGCTAATCACACTCCGCCACCGGGCCCCCGATAACACCCGTAGTGAAGGGAGACCCGTGTCCCAGCAGTGGGAGTCTGAGTTGGCGTGATATCTGAAGGGCAATGTCGGCTTCTCTTTGGTTGGTTGATTGATTCTGACTAGATTAATTCTTTTTCTTTAAATTTGTATGTATGTATATCTTCACGCCAGGTCCCTTGCGGGGTAGGCAGAGAGTACCGAGCGCCATATGACGCGGTCCTTACACACTTCACTCGCTTCTGTGACATTGATAGCTCTTTTCATGCACGCTCGCCGGTTCCTGGGGCTCCTGACTTCACCTTCTGATGAAACACGACCAATTTGGTCATGGTAGGTTAGTATTGGTTTTTCTTTAAATTTCTTTAACTGTAAAGTATTTCTCTTAAGACTCAAGCCCAACCATCACGAGCTCATGATAACAGTCTTAAGAATGCTTGCAATACTGACAACCGCTTACGCATTGCCATCTCGCTGCTAACATCGCAGCAACATAACAACGAGGTTGTTTTTTTAATACAATGTCGGAAGGCATAAAAGCATACGGTGCACCTGATGTAAAGCGGTTACCATAGCTTATGAACGTTTATTAGATTAAGTATCACTGCGGTTTTCTGTATGGTGGAGGTACTTCCCTAGACGGGCTGCTTTAATGCGCCCTATCTCTCTTAAAATATCCAGACTAAGACAACCAGACATGCTCATGCACACAAATGTTTGCCCTGTGTGGAATCGAAACCACGAGCGTTGGTGTCAAAGTCGCGTCATTCACGACTGAGCCACCGAGCTCCTCAAAATTGTTGTTGACGGTTAAAACGGTTGTTATTTCGCTGCGACCTTCTGTGAGACTTTGATTCTCCTATGAAAGAAATAACATAATGGAGAACTGATAACACTATTTTGCGATAGTAACTCAATTCACCGCTACAGGTCGGGGGCGCAGTCGTACGCGGAGCTCTGATTTATTAGTTCACCGATCGATATCGCGTTACTTATGGGTTTATTGGTTAAAATATCCTCCCATTGGTCAGTATGGTCGAATCGCTGACATATTTAGGCGCTATAACACTACATTTTTATGAGTGAGGGGTGCCTTTATGCGTTGTCAAGTGGTTTAATGGTTTGTGGATTCTCCCTAATTTGTTAATTAGCAGAATGCATCACATGTAAGTGAGATTGGTATTGAATGCAAAGTTCCACTTCCATTTGATTTAATGGAATTCTATGTGTACAGTTTCTGTAAAGTCCACTGACTCGACCCTCAGGTGGGAGTCCTCGCGGGCTGTGTATGTCACTGACCTACTTGGCCTTTTCAAGTGTACATCACAGTAGAGAAGTATAGCAGTATGTCAACTAGCTCGCTTAGACCAAAACTGATCTAAAACAAGATTGCAATGTTCGCTCCGAACATTCTTGTAGGTAGGCTGTGATGTGTTAGAAACTGTGGAATAAAATTCACTGTACATTTTGAACGCTAATACCGATTTATATGGAAAACATACAGTTATAGCGGGCACAGGCTATGTTGTGTTATACAAACACTATGAAATGGCAATGGCATGGAAATAACTTTGAAAGAAAATTTGTATTGAAATGTATTTTTGTATTGTTATTTTGTCACCATTTTGGGGCCCGGAGGTTGATTTACTTTGCCACCAAGGTTTGTTTGTGAGTACGATTCACATTCCACACAGGACAAACATGTCTGTTTGTCTTTTCTGGATGATTTTAAGAAAGGTAGACCTTATTAGATTAGATTAGCCCTACTAGACAAGTATCTGCACCTCACAGACAAATAACAATTATATATAGTTATTGTGATCCTCCGAATGAGTGTAATTACCACCAGCCGTTAGCAGCTGGCGTATCAACGCGCGAGCGACACATTCTGCAGTACAAGTGTTCAAAGGCCACTTTAAATCAGGTGGTCAATATGCCTCCCGACATCGTATTGAAAACCATTATCTTAGTACTTTAAACGAGCCATTCGTACCTATTACATATAGTGTTTATTCTGAGATGTATATTCTGATATATTCGCGATCGTTTAGTATCGGGTAGAGGCGTTTATATCGGCTATGGCGTGAATGCGACTGTTTCGAGCGTTTCTTTGAAGTTGTCCTACTGTTGATGTGTGCGCGCGCCATTATCACTTCGTTCTAATATTTGTTATCAGTTATCAGCAAAAAGTGACCGCAAACAGACGTACACACGTGATAAACGACACACACTCGAACACACATTATGTAGGTATGTAGGTATGTGTATTTTAGGTATGCACACTAAAACTTAGGAATAGATTATTATTTTTTATGAAAGCCAAATTTAACATTTTGCTCTACTTTACTCTAAAATATATTATGTTTTAAATCCTAAGCTCAAATGTAGGTAAGTTTCAGTATATTGAGATTTAACTTGTTATATTTTAAGATAATTGTCTAAATACTGGTTTGTAGCCAGAATCGAACTTGTGAATGTTAGCAGTTTAGTGATGATTTCTAGCAACTCACACAATTTTATCTGTACTAATATATTATGTGAAAGTAACTCTATCTCTCTCTGTGTGTGTGTATGTGCGTGTTCTTTTTATGAAGAAAAACTGAAAAGATAGTAGTGAAGTTTATTTTCATACAACATCTGGGGGCATTTGCGCATAGAGCCTACCGGATGATTGTGTTAGTTACCTGCCTGCCTGTGAGCATTTGAACGCTTGCGATCATCAAGAGTTTACTGGAAATCTCACTCACAAGCAGGATGTGGTGTCCTGCTTGTGAGTGAGGTTTATACTTACCCCCTGCTCTTATTTAGCAACGGTTTTCTGTAAAGTGAACGAGTCGTACTGCGCCCTACACTTCTTAACATACGACAGCGAAATTTTAATTAATACATGGTGAATAACATACTTGTCACTGCCATAACGGAGTTCGAGTTATCGCAACTTGTTATATTTTACTGTCTTAAACAAATTATGATTATTTATTTTCACCCCTCGCCCCTAGTAGAAATATAGGAAAGATATAATGACATTCCTCACTAGCTAGATTGATCATTATAAAACATTCAAAAACTATATACTATTTCTTTACCTTATAAAACTTCGAACAAAAGAACAGTTGTTTAGAAATAATCAAATTTCTGATCGATCAACTACGTTTGTTTGTAGAGGATTGCCTTGAGGTTTGAGTTAGGTTTGAATCTAGTTTACGTGAGGTACAGGCTTAGGTTTCAGTTCAGGTTTATGTTATCTTGGGATAGAAAATAAAGAAAAGTAGATACGGACATTTCAATCACATACATTTAATTTTGATTCTGAACTGTGCCTCCGCTGAACTGACCGGTACCCACGCCAAGAACCTTCGTAATCGCCCGCTCGCCTCGTTCCCTTCCCTATCCCTCCCTTGCTCCGACACCCATCTAGTTATCGTTCAATCTGATAACTAAATTACTGTTCAGTACATATTTTTTGGTCGCAATGTATCCTGTTACAGTGCCACGTACGAGTACCAAGTACTGACTCACCTCGCGATGCGACCTGTTTACTATTAGGTATATATGTAATAATATCTAACTCTTCTTATGGCGCTTGGTTCTCTCTGCCTACCCCGCAAGGGACCTGGCGTGAAGATATACATATTCATACATATACATCTAACTCTATAACATGGGTTCCAGAGAATCACTCGAGGAACTGTTCAAAGAAATAAATAGCCTCACTGTTACTTCTCAATATATTTATGAAAACATAATGTATGTTTGTAAAAATTTTAAGTCGTTTACAAACTGCAGCGAAAAATTTAGAAGTCAAAATAAGTTGTGTATACCGGTATACCGGTTTGCTAGGACTCGTAGATTATTTCTTGAAAATTGTATTCGATTCCATAATAAATTGTCTGAAACAGTTCAGTCCTTTCCTGACAATGTGTTTAAATAGCATATTAATAAAAAAAAAAAATGTAAAAACTGACATAGATATCTGGAAATAATTCAGCACAGATAAACATATTAATCATTCATAATAATCGTTAAATTCTACCATTAGACCTTATTGTACCAAGACGCTGACATGAATTTATTGTAATATCTAATTGACAATTTGAAAGGCGATTTACATTGGCAAGTGTTTTTCGGTATTTTTTCTTCGTCAATGGTCATTTCTGATATGCTAGCAGATTAAAAACTCTAAATAATAACTTAAGAGAATTGAAGAAGCACAAAGATTATGTTTAAAAAAAGGATAACGTATCTAAGTGGCCGCAAAGGTTCAATGACCATTTTTTTTTTACTTTTAATATTTAATGCGATTAATGTAATGCGATTTCAACGATAAAACTAGTCATGTTGTCGACTATTTATGAATTATAAACCTTTAATTCTTCTTCCCGTAATCCCGTTTCCTCCATTAGGAGAGGCGGTGACACCGGTAGTGACACGGAGCGTCTGTCGTCACACCGCCGGCACCCTGAGAGGAAACCAGATCTTTCATAGGTTAGGTCACATGTCTATAGAAATATAATTTCTTGGACGTGTCACCGCCGTGAAGGAAAACATCGTGAGGAAACAGAGACAGCGAAAGATGAACAGATGAGAAATACGTACATAAATTCGAAAACACGAATTTAGTGGCATATGCCTGGATTCGAACCGGGAGTGCCCTGTTGCTGACAGATCCGGGGCACCACACCAACGCGGCCGATAGCATTTCGCGGGGTCGTTTAGTGGGTATACCGTCGGACAGCCGACGGGGAGTCCCACACTACCACCGGAGGGCACCCAGGCACCGGTGGTGTGCGTAACGCATTTTTCCCCGCGTCACAAAAAAAAAAGGATTCGAACCGGGAGCAGGTGGTCGACAGGCCGGTTCTTTATCCACTGGGCTCTCACTGTTTCATTAATTGTTATTCATTATTAAATAATAAACTTTTAATGTAACCTACTAATATACTAACACCGTATACTCGTATTAAATTAAAATTAACTAATTAAGTTTTCGAATTATTATCAATTTGTTTATCTTGAAAAACAAAATGTGTCTCCCTTTTGGTCTAAACACGCAATTCTTAAGATGATATTGTTTTAATATTTCTGAATATTATTACAATAGAACTCTTCTTATCAAGAACGTAAAATATCGAAATGGGCGGGCGTGGGCCGGCTACCGCGAGTTAGTGTTCAGAATTCAAGGGTTTCCAAGGGAATTTCTCAGGAAAATACCTTGGAAATCATTTTTTTGCTATAAAATTCAGACACACATGAAAAACAAAGAACTCCCCACGCTATCGACGAGCTCGGTGGCGCAGTGGTGAAACGCGCTGTTTCACTACTTTGACACCAACGCTCGCTGGTTCGATTTCCACACAGTACAAACTTTGTGTGCATGATCATGTCTGTTTGTATTTGTCTGAGTATTTTCTATGTATAATAAGTATGTATTCACAAAAAAAATGTATTTACGTATGTTTATCAGTTGTCTAGTAGCCATGACACAAGCTTCGCTTACTTTGGGGCTAGGTGGCGCTGTGTAATTTGTCCGACAATATTTATTTACTTATTACAAAATTGAAATGCTGTTGATAAAAGTACGCCGCGAGTCCCACTCGTGCTGACCCTTCAAATTTTTGTTTAGTGAGTGCTATTTGTTTTTGATTTAGGTCATGCTTGGGTAAAGATCAACAAATGAGAACGTTAAACAAATGCAGTTTCGTTAACAAACTCAGTTATCTGGTGCCAGATATACACCACGGAACCGTCTTTAGTTTCAACGTGACACATACGAAAAAAAAATTGAGAGCAAATGACTTTTAATATACTGTAAATTCACATACGCAACTGCATACGCAGTGTAGTCGAGCCTTGGCTGCATGTGGCGCAATCCTCACATCAGACTTTTAGTTTTACAGACGATTTTGTCATAATACTAATGTGACAAGTACAGCCTACATATTTTTTTTGTACAACATTAGGAGGCATACAAGCATACGGCCCATCGAATGTATAGCGGTTACTGTAGCCTATAACCATTTGGCGGCGGTTTTCTGTCAGGTGGAGGAACTTCCCCAGACGGGGCTGCTTTGATGTGCCCTACCTCTCTTTAAAATATACATTTACACTATTATATTACAAATATACATTTGCATTACCCGGGGTGGCACTTGTGCGTAAAACCTCTTTAAACCTATTTTGTAAAATTTTTTTTTTTAGTTTTAGTTTCATGGGTTTGATTCCCGCACAACGTAAGCATTTGTATGCATGAACATATCTATATCTTTTCTGTGTAAGCATGTTCGTTCGCGTATGTTCATCGGTTATCTGGTATACGTACTTAGCTTTGTTTAGTTTGGGACTAGATGGCGCAGTGCGATTTGTTCGAGTTTTTTTATTTATAAATATTTTTTATTTATAAAAT
Source organism: Pyralis farinalis (assembly GCA_947507595.1). Taxonomy (NCBI): domain Eukaryota; kingdom Metazoa; phylum Arthropoda; class Insecta; order Lepidoptera; family Pyralidae; genus Pyralis; species Pyralis farinalis. The sequence continues at coordinate 812,296 of OX382278.1, read as the reverse complement.
ATGATATTATATAATATATAATATCATATTTTTGAACTGTAATTATCGCCTTGCTGTCGTTCAGGGTGTATTAACGTCAACATTGATGTACGGTAGTGAAACATGGGTATGGCAGAAGAAGCATGAAAGCAGGATGGACGTCGTAGAAATGAGAGTACTGAGGAGTATGTGTGGAGTGAGAATGATTGATAGAATAAAAAATAGCACGATACGAGAACTATGTGGAATTAAAGTTGATGTAGTGACAAACATTGAAAAGGGTATGCTGAGATGGTTTGGTCATTTAGAAAGAATGAATGACAAAAGAGTTACGATAGAAGTGTATCAGGCGAGAGTGAATATAGATCAAATTGGTGATGTGTTGAAAAAGAGCTAAATCAGAAGTACCCAAAACCGAAGAGCGTGCATTAAGAGGTTGATGAGTGTGGAAGAAGCGAGAGAGGTATGTTTGGACCGATGCACCTGGCGTTCTATAGTCTCTGCCTACACCAATTGGAGACAGGCGTGATGATATGTATATATGTAATTATCTTGCTCGGCGAAGCGAAGGGATAACAACACGAGGAAACGTGCACGTTCAAGGATTCATTTAGGCAGACGTGTAACCTAAGAAAGATCTGGTTTCCCTCCGGATTGTTGAGGTCTTATGGCGGTCGCTATACGTCACAATCAGTGTCTAACAGCGTTGTCCCGTTCCATAGAACTATTTCGAAAGACCCTGAGACAACCTGAGAAAAAAATCTCTCTGAAGGCTAATCACTACATTAGAAAGAAAAAGAAGAGATTATATACTTTAAACACTTATTATATACTGGAGATTTATTAGCATAAAAAATTTTGCAAATGTTTTCAGAGAAATATATTTCATACCAAGATTAGTAGGTATTGGTATGAAAGCTTCGATGTTGGTGCCATATTGAGAGAGATTAGTGAGGAACAAACAAACACATGGGTCACCTGATGGTTAATGATCACCGCCGCCCACACACATCAGTAACAGCCAAAGATAATTTGTTACTTGACAACCTTGCAAGGGACACATCGTCACAAGGGACATATACGATAAACATATTTGACTAGCTCGGTGGCGCAGTGGTGAAACGCGCTATTACGCTACTTTGACACCAACGCTCGTGGGTTCGATTCCCACATTCCCACACTTGGTCACGGCAACTGGTACATGACAAGGGGTAGAGAAAGTGCTGTTTGAGCCCCAACACGTGGTGTGTCATTGCTTATTGCCCATTACAAGAAGAATAAAAAATTATTATATTTCATATATTTATTTCATAAACAAACAAATGTGCGGCCAACACAGTGCACAGCTACGGACCGTTACTGTTACGGTCGATCGCAAAAACGACATTAACTGGAATTGTGGTGCAGCGGTTAATAACGCGACTTTGACACCGACGTTCCTGGGTTCGATTCTGACACAAGACAAACATTTGTGTGCATTAACATGTCTGTTTGTCTCGGTCTGGGTGTTTTTAAGAGAGGTAGAGCGCATCTAAACAGCCCGTCTGGGGAAGTACCTCCACCTCACAGAAAACCGCAGCCAAATAACAACTATCTGGGGGAATTAAATTATTTTTAACGGAAGTATCGCGTGTTTTATTTATTTTGTTCATCCGTGGTCGCAGGAAAGTCTTTCCTGCGACCACGGATGCTGCAAAGCGTTCGATACGTCAGGTTTCAACAAAATAAATAAAACACGCGATACTTCCGTTAAAAATAGTTTAATTTCAATGTGTAACAATCGCGAAAACCTAAGACCATACTAACTATCTGGGGGGTTGTTTTGTTTCTGTATGTGAGTGAGGTCACCAGTAAGGAGTTGCTGTGTTAGCAACAGAGGTGGCAACGCCCGCGTGATAGTTGATACCTATTACAAGCGTTCACAGGCTACGGTAACCGCTTTACGTCAGGTGGGCCGTGTGCTTGTATGCCTCCCGACGTTGTATATAAAAAAGCTATCACGACTTGTCGCTGTATGTACTTAAATTCAAAAACACGAATTCATTGGTACTCCTTCTGCACGGAGCGGTCGGTTACTAGACTGGTATATTATCTACTAAGCTATCATTGCTCTTCTTATCTTTTATTTGTACATTGTCAATAATATATAGAAAATATCCTGTTTGCAAGCGACTTCAGTATATCAGTAAACTCTCAAACTCTCGTCCCGTACACGAGAAGAGAACAGATGAACACATTTTCGATATTAGATAACGAATGGTGAGATAAGTTATGTATTACAGACGGCAGATGTTATTCCGTGCATACATAATCATTTTAATAAAATGTCTACACTCAACAAAAACCATTCACTTCTCACAATAACCATCAAAATATTTACAAGGGCATTTGCCGACAAAACAAAATTAAATATTACATTGGACTTACCGATTCGATGTAAATTTATGAGAACACGTATTTATTTTTAATTTAAGTGGAAACTCAGTTGTTTTTCTTTTAATGTTAGTATATTTACACTCGCGTAAACAAACTTCGTAAATGTGTAGCGTGAAGTAATCGCGGGACGTGTGCTCTTGGCGCGGCGACAGGCTGCCTTGTGTTCGGTAGAGTCGCTCCGGGCCGCGGCCGCAATACCACCGCGGCACCGACTCTATGATTACGATACTACAATAGTCAATCATCCTACCAGTAACTTAACTTCGATAAAGCTCATCACAGACTAAGATATTTGTAGGTATATAAGTGATTTCGATATACTTTCTATAGTAATCTTCGCGGCTGCATTTTTAGTACTGTAAACCACAGAGAACAGCTCAAGATTCTACACTGTCAACTTAAACTACTGATTATTCTTTGGTTATTCATATTACGAGTATAAAGATATCACATAAAACAAATGTTTTGATCCAATTAAAATTAAAAAGGTACTTTGACACGCCTTGCCTTTCTAAATCAAATCAAATTTTATTCTTTATTTTTTCTCCATAAATCTCATAAATGTATACTACATACAACAGTAATAAACACTTCTCTCTCTTTCATATATGTAACTTTAATTCTTGTTACTGAGTCCTAACTTTTTCAACATGCTTTTCTCGAGACTGTCACAGTTACTGATATCCTCACCGATATAAAAGTAACTCTTTTTACAACCGTACAGCTCGCCAACTGCGGGAGTTCACCCCTCACATGCTGGAACCATGGTCATACACATGGTCGGTAACGCATGAGTGACACCCGTGGTGTAGCAAATGTTAATAGGTTACGGTAACTGCTTACTACCATGTAGGCCGTACGCTTGTTTTCCACTTTTGTGGTATAAAAAAAGTGGTATTCTGAGAAATATTACGAAATTAAAGGAAGTTTAGTATTAAAATATAATTCATTCAGGGCCTTCTCATGTACTTTCTCAGTTCAAAGAAAGTAAATTATTAATCAAAGTATCTTTAATATTCGATGACTATTGATCAAATTTGAGTGATATCATACTATAAACTGCTTTTCAAGGAAAGAAGTAAATTAAATAAAGATTAAATGAAGTATAGAAACTGTGACTCGAAGTATTATATTGTGACATTTGTGGAGTCGCGATCCGCGAAACGATAACCACTTTGATTACATACTAGAGCTCCTATTAGAGACTTTGATTCTCAAATCAGAACGATTGTCTCTATATTGACTAACTTCATATTTAAGATCATTATACATTTATATAAGTGTACGGTTGCATTACTTTTTAATAATGATTCAAATAAAGAATAGCCTTTTCACTTACAGTAACTGGTCTTAGCTGTCCCTACCTACGTCATGTTGAATCAAGGCCCGTCAAGCAGGAGTCGAAGGTGCACCGAGGGTTTCCCCCGTTTCTTGGATCGTGCAACTAAGTTTGTGTATAATTAATAATTTTTAAAAAGTATTATTTTCTTTATCTTTAAACTTGGCCTGAATCTGACTTAAACTTTACCCTTAGCTGACTCAAATGAAAAAGTAAGGTTCGACTCAGTCGGAAAGGCGAATTGACTCCGCACTTTCCTTACACTACATAGTTTGTTTGTGAAGAAAAATATTTTACAAACAAACGTTTCTGAAGAAGTTGTTCCATTTTCCTGTAATATTTACATAAACCTTTGTCAACTAATAATTATGTCAATTTAGTTTCTGCGGGTTCGATTCCCACACAAGACGAATATTTGTGTGCAAAAACAAGTCTGTTTGTCTTGGCCTGAGTGTTTTTAAAAGAAATAGGGAGCAGCTGGGAAAGTACCGCCACATCACCACATCAACCCTTACTTATCCCTCTGCATGGATACGGGTCTTTCAACCGAACGGGTTTAGAGCATACGAATTGGCGGAGGCCAGTGTTTTCAAGCCGCAGGGCCACTGACTTAGCTTAACGACGGTCATCTATCGACAACAGCCGACCGACTACTTAACGTGCCTTCCGAACAACGGAGAAACTCGAGATAGATTAACCCATCCATAGACAGGCTGCGGTCGACGTTTTTTAACCTGCGTGTCATTCAAGTTCCTCCACCTAACCTAAGACCGTAGCCAAATAACAACTCCCTGAAGGGTTGTTGTGTTCCTGCGTATGAGTGAGGTCAACAGTAAGCTGCTATGGAGTCGCTGTGTTAGCAGCAGAGGTAGCATCGCACGAGTGATACTTAGTATATTGTCTCGTATGCCTCCCGAGACGTCCCGAATTTGTATATAAAAAATAGTATTTTATTACCCAGTAGGCCGATTCTACTAAAAAACTGCAACTGCACTGCAGCGTGGCGTGTGTCAAAATGCAAACATTTTGACGTTTAGTGACGTTAGTTTAGTTTAGCGACGACAAAACGTAAAAATCTACGCATTTTGACACACGCTGCAGTGCAATTGCAGTTTTTTAGTAGAATCGGCCTACTGCACGTAAACTTAAAGTAATATTTTGATGATTTATGTTTCAAATACGTATATTTGTACAGAGACACATTGAGTATGCACACGGGGCGGTCGGCGGGCGGTCGGCGGGCGGCGGCGGCGGCGGACGGGCCGCTGCTGGTGCGCCGGATTGACATGTCACAGAGTGTGCGGGCGCGCTGCATACCAACTACATACTTATTGGAAGTGTCGGCGGCTCAGAAGGAAACGGCGTGTGATGTAACCACTTCTGACATTTGCATCTCACTATATTGACGTTTGGTTACTGTTATTGTTTCTTGTTTGACCGTGTCGGCCGAGCTGAGGTGGATTGTTATAAACAACTAGCTGTTACCGCCCGCGTCGTCTGTTTTCTATGGGAGGGAGGTAATTTATCGTGGTAAAAAGTACTCTTGGGCCCTCCCGCCATCTCAATACACAAAAATCATACTAATCCCACCAAACATAAAAAAGTTTTGGCACCATTCTCTCGGCTCGCTGCAATCAGTACAAGTATATATAATTTTTTTTTTGTTTTATACTACGTCGGAAGGCATACAAGTATACGGCCCACCTGATGTAAAGCTGGTACTGTAGCCTATAAACGCTTGTAATACATTAAATATCACTCGCGCAATGCCTCCTCTGCTGCTAACACAGCAACAACTGACGAGCGTTGGTATCAAAGTGGCGTCGTTGACGACTGCGTACTTAAGAAACCAAACCCTGCCTACCAAAGCCTAGAACCTAAACCTGCTGGTTCAAAACATTCCGCAGTGGATATGTTAGGAGTGGAATATCGCCTATATTTTACGCGTATGGAAACACACCGCAACCAACTAACTAATCTGCAATTTAAACAGCAGGTTTACTGGTGGTCCTCCGGCCGCGTCCATCACGGCAGAGGCGCCACTGTCGCGGGGCGCTGGCCACTGGCGTCTCAATGCATATTAACCCTTCGAAACCCGGGTGGTCATATATGACCGCGAAATGTATGGGAAAACGTATATAACGGGTTCTGACTGGTCTCCAACTTAAAAGTCTACATAAAAGTTTAAAAGTTGTAAATGATCGATTAAACATGTACCGAACTACGGCACGCCAACTTGATACAGAAGGTGCTGCCTTGTCGTGAACTTGTTTATGTTTCAAAGGCAAAGAACTCGCAGGCGTTGCATATTTAATCTCGATATCTATTAATTAAACTTCGAAACTTGGGATTTAACTCGTTTAGGAACCGTAAATCAAATAGCCCTGGATACTCAGGGTTCATGTAGCGTAATAGAGAAAAAATTTTCAGACTCGAATGAATAGCTCGGAGATTTCTCCACGTTCAAGTAAACAATGATGAAGTATGACTTACGACATAGACGAAAAAAAAAACGTTTTTACGCCAATATAGACAAATTTAAAAAGTTTCATCTAAATCGTGAGAGCCGTTTCGAAATAATATATTATATTATTAATTTAATAGGTCGACGGTCGAGGGTAAAGCTTTTTGTGTATTTTATAAGTAATATGTTGCAGTAAAATCTCTTTGGTTGTGCTGTTTGTTACCACTAACTAAATAGATGACATTTTAAAAGCAATAAATAAAATAAAATGTGAAACGGATTCCTTCCATTTTCTATTGCTTTTCTGCCTACTAAATGAGGTACGAAAAAACTTAACACAGCGACAGTACGAGTAGCGCAAAACTTTCAGTCGGGGAATTTTGATGTCAAATACGAAGCACGCTCTCGTCGACCTGTTACTAATAAAGTCGATGCCATGTTTGAAGAAGTGATTCAAGATCGGCATATTAATTGTCACCACATAACTGGTGAGCTAGGCGTCGACCACAAAATAGTGCTGTCCATTTGAAAAGCTTGAGGTGATAGTTACTGGTGAATATGGCACGAGGGGAACGAAACCATAACCAACTTCGAGGTGTCGATTTTAGATATCAACCAACCACATCAACCCTTTCTCATCCCACTGCAGGGACACGGGCCTCCCTTCAACCGAAGGAGTTTAGAGCGTACTCCACCACGCTCCTCAAATGCGGTTTGGCGGAGGCCTGTGTTTTCAAGCCGTCCTCGGGCCACTGACTTAGCTTAACGACGGTCATCTATCGACAACAGCCAGGACCGACGGCTTAACGTGCTTTTCGAAGAACGGAGAAACTTGAGATGGATTAACCCATCCATAGACAGGCTGCGGTCGACGTTGTTTAACCTGCGTGTTCTTATAAAATGACACGCGCGACGACGCCATCGAGCTCTCAAGAATTGAAAGTAATAAGATTAGTAATAATAGTGCACATCATAGATAACAGAAACAATGGTTCTGTTATCTATGGTGCACATAATATAGGTTGACTCGAACCTAATTACATTTTGATGTTAGGATTCATTTGGTTCGTATCGTATTAGCGAACAAAGAAACGAAACTGACGGTTGTGCCCAAAGAAAGTAAATTCAAAAAAGTTTCTTTGGGCGACTAGTATCATGTTACAATACTTGTTGTATGTTTTGCAAGTGGAGGCTGTTACTCCATGCCTAATACAGCTAGTTTGTATGCAAAGCCTACGGTCGGCGTGGCCGCACTGCCGGCGGGAGATAATCATGTCAACGGAGCTATCACTCGCAGGGTTTACGGCCCAGGTGGTCGCGGCCCACGCTTTGCGGCACTATTATTGTCTTAGATTCAGACCTGTTCCTTAACTGAACCTGAGCTGAATTTTATATACTAGTTAGGTAAATTACACAGCATCGACTTTAGGAAATCGTGAATATTGTTATGTTGAGAATTTATAAATAAAAACTGACTGTTTTTTTTAGATGGGAGGCATGAAAGTATACTGCCCACCTGATGTATTATTATATATTTTTATTTAGCACAAAGGATATAAATCATATATTGATAGATTAACACTATATTTATTTTCATTATAAGTTAAAAAATGGTTTGTATAAAAAAATTGAGTCTAAAGTTAATAGGTAGGACATTTATATATTATAATTATTTTTACGAGAACTTTTTCAGCAGAACTTGGATATGTTCATCATATCACTATAATAATCTAATAATACTTTTAACGTTATTTACGTAAAAAGTATTATTATAAAACTAAGATATATCTCGAATGTTAAAGAAGCGAGTGAGGTATGTAAGGATCGAGTCACGTAGCGCTCGGTTCTCTCTGCCTACCGCGAAAGGGATTTCGCGTGAAGTTATAGATAGATAGATATATCTCGAATAAAAGATCTCGTGGTGTTCAAGTTCTTTATTTATGAGCTGTAAAATACGACCAGTATTGTACAGTGGTAGTCAATAGAATTACTAGCACGTGTCAAATGTGAAGTTTCGTTATGGGTAAAATTTAAAGATAGATAGATAGAGTTGGTCAATAAGCCGGAGCAAACTGAGCTAAATTGAAAATAACTCTTTTATAATGTTTAATATATATATATGTCGCATCCGGTCATGAGTATGGATGTTTAAAACGAAACGAAAGCGCGCGAACGGTGGCGCGCTTTGGCAGAGTCAAGAGATCGACACCGGGAGAAATGGAGAGTTAGTGCAAACGGCGCGGCGGCGGCAAGGGACGACGTCTTGGGACTGTCCTCTCGTTTCGTATTTTCCTGAATATTGATTACAAGTATTAATTTAAAACTATAGTGTGATACGAATTTTATTGTATTTCTTATTACACAACTACCCAATCTCAAGAATCTCAATCAAATTTTTAAGATTGTATATATATATATATATATATATATTCAATTATTGTTTTGGAATTTACTATAAAATATATTTTATATATATATAAAATACTTTAGTCAAATAACCTTGGCCTGATTCGGTATTCCCCGCAGCGTGTGAGTAATACTTCGTCTCTCATTTTACTTTTAAATAGCGAGCTCGTGTTCTGCCGATTTTTTGTAACAATTAGTTATTCAACACGAAGTGCACGTCGGCATAACAATTGTGTGGTACTTGATTTCCTGATATTTTTGATTTGTTTATTCTATAACACATGTATTGCAAAAAAAATCGACAAGTATCCAAACGAACAACCGCCGTGTTTCAATCGCCCTCACATTTGTAAGAGTCAACTTTTGGAAATATTTTTTCCGTCCGTTTATCTTAATTATAAGTGAAAAACACAAATCTGCGTATGTGTTAAAGTGTTTATCATAAAAAACTAGATTTGGTATTGAAAGGGGGGAGGGGAGGCTATAAAGTAATGGTCATAAATATTACAATATAAGTGTTCTTATTGCACCGATATAAATTTACATTGAAAATGAATAATGTACAATACTTAAGAATTAAAATACAACAGATATGTCTTATCGCTAATCGATCTTTTTCCCTTGACCGAAGAGAGAACTGTAACAATTTAATAATACAAGTAGATGGCGCTGAGTAAATATGATATAGAAATAATATGTTAGTTGGCAGTGTAGTGACACGCATCGCCAATAATTACGAAGAGCCTGTAATATACTAACCAAAGCTTTAAAGGAACAAAGGTAAAGGTTCACAGCAGGAATGCAAGAATTATAAACCTCCTCAGTGTAGTAGGCAAATTGTATGAAAAGTTTCTGATTGAAAGAGTGATGTCTGTAACGGAATCGAAAACTTGTGATGTGCAAGCGAGGTTTCGAAAGGGGATGGGATGTGTGGATCAAGTCTTTTGTTTAAGGTGTATAACGGAGAAAGCCTTGGCAAAACACAAAAAGGTTTTCTGCGCCTTTATGGACTTGGAAAAGGCTTATGTATGACAGAGTGGCGAGGGACAAACTTTGGACTACGCTCTCCATGTATGAGGTGGATAGTATTTTGATACGGGCACTTGAGTCCTTTTAGGTATAAAGCTTCGAGTGCCTGTGTCAGGGTAAATGGGATCTGTACAGACTGGTTGAGCATCGAATGTGGTGTTAGGCAGGGCTGCGAAGCATCCCCTTGGCTGTTCAACTTATTTATGGACAATTGATTGACAAGACTTGAAAGAGACTGACTGGAATAAAAAGGAATGAGTCAATATTTAAAACCCTGTTGTGCGCCGATGATCAGGTTCTCCTTGCATTGTCGGCGGAAGAACTACAACAAATGATTATTGTAATGAATGAGGCCTTTAATAGGAAAGGTATGAAAATAAATGTAATGAAGATGAAAGCGATGGTGTTTGAAAAGGAATTGTCAGATAATGATCGAAGATGAAATTGTGGAACAAGTGAATGAATTTGTTTATCTGGGTTCTATGTTTACGAGAGATGGAAGATGTGAGGGCGATATTGAAAGAAGAGTTTCACTCTTCTTTCAATAGCAGGAATCCGTATCAATGGTGCGTTGTACTCCGTGGTAACAAGCGATAACATATCGAGCAAAGCTCGCCTTGCTATCATTCAAGGTGTATTAACGACAACATTGATGTACGGCAGTGAAACATGGGTATGGCAGAAGAAGCATGAAAACAGGATGAACGACGTAGAAATGAGAGTACTGAGGAGTATGTGTGGAGTGAGAATGATTGATAGAATAAAAAATAGCACGACACGAGAGCATTGTGGAATTATAGTTGATGTAGTGACAAAAATTGGAAAGGGTATGCTGAGATGGTTTGGTCATTTAGAAATAATTAATGATAAAAGAGTTATGAAAGAAATGTATCAAGCAAGAGTGAATGGTGATGTCGGGAGGGGCCGCCCTAGACGCACACTTATAGGTCAAACTGGTGATGTGTTGAAAAAGGGCCAAATCAAAAGTACCCAAAAGCGATGAGCATGCATGAAGAGGTTGATGAGTGTGGAAGAAGCGAGAGAGGTATGTTTGGATCGATGCACCTGGCGTTCTATAGTCTCTGCCTACCGCAATGAGACACAGGCGTGATGATATGTATGTATACGTGATGCTCGCTACTCGTTGTCTACCCCACAATGGATTTGCCGTGGAGATATAGATATCTATCACTTAATAATTACCTCTGTAGTTTTAATGTTGTGGTTCATATAATAGAATAGATGACAATATTATTTTACTATGAAACCTATTAACGTACCTAAACCAACGTGATGCGACTAATTATTACTTCTTTACAGATATTTGAAATTGAGATATTTTTTTGCCCTCGAAGAAGATACGCTATTCTGTAGCGAAGTGACTCAGTAAAGACCGGCTCTGTTATATATTGTCCGCGAACATTCATGATATTTAACACGACGAAAACAGTTTGGCACTTGACATAATGGTTTGTACATTTCATTTGAATCTCTAAGTAAACAAAACGAACGTTAATGTTTTACGAAAGTCACAGAATTAACTCTCATGTTTTTTTTTTATCAGCTTATCATAGTGGTTCCGCTTCGCCTGTTGGAAAGCGAAATAGAGGAGCCCAAATTGCAGCGGCAACTGACAAAGGACTACAGCGCCCTGTCAGTTGACACCACCATGCTGGCCCGCTAGTGTTGTCATTCAATTCTGGGGCTCATCTTTTTTGACGAACGCTGTTAGTTTACGCTGAACACTTAGTGATTTTGTAAGTCTGCATTTGGTCAGCGACTTTCCGCCTCGACTGTACTAATGAATGACATCTTCTTCAGACGTCAAATATTTCTCAATATTAATATTAACGCTTAATTTTTTAGGGTTCCGTTTCTAAGGGTAAACGGAACACTACCGCAGTCACTGTGCCGTCTGTCCGTCCTTCTGTCAATAGATCACTTTTGAATATATTGTGTAGAATCAAAACCGATTATTTACTAAAAATATCAATTTAATTATTTTTTCGGTGGTCCCATACACAGCCACAAACAATCTCCGCGTGGCATAAGTGCCATTGTTTACAGCTCATCGAGTAGAGTACAGCTACATTTTATACTCTTGTTGTCTTCAAAAATGAAACATCAACCCTTACTCATCCCACTGCAGGGATAGGAGTCTCCCTTCAACTGAAGAGGTACATACTCCACCACGCTGCTCAACTGCGGATTGGAGGAGGCCAGTGTTTTCAAGCCGCCCGAGGGCCACTGACTTCGCTTAACAACTGTCATCTATCGACAACAGCCGGAACCGACGGCTTAACGTGAGCTCCGAAGCACGGAGAAACTCAAAATTGATAAACCCATCCATAGACAGGCTGCGATCGACGTTGCATGACTTGCGTGTTCGATTAGAATGACGCCATCGAGCTCTCTAATTATGTATCATGAATTAACGTTTATTTGACAGAATAAAGTAATTATACAGAGATCTTGGTTACGTTAGTTCCATTTTAACTGCCATTGAAAAGATGTGCAAACATTAAGTCATAAAATGTACTGTGCAGTTGACCGTGCATGAAACGACGATGTCATCCTGGCTAATTAATATACTACGTTTAAGCACAGTAACCGTTTCTGTATCAAAGAGTAATTAGTAAATGAATACTCTTTCATTGCACTAAACAGACATGTAGTTGTCGGGCAATACTCACTAGCACTGATAACGATGTTGCAATGTACATAATACAGTTAACCGATTCATATGTGTATTTCAATACAGCCGTCCGCTGTTTATATATGTAACTTCTTCTCAGTCGTTCACTCTTGACAGTGGTCGTGGTCACAGTCTGCCCGTCATCCATGATCGCCGCTCTCGCTATGTTCCTCCATTTCTCCCGGTTGGTGGCGTTTCGGGAACAGTCCGTACATATGTAATTACATACCAATAAACAGAAAGTATGGAGAGAGATCGGAAGTACAACACCTAACGATGAACAGGCGACACTGAAGACAGGCGAGCTCGGCGGCTCAGTCGTGAATGCAGCGACTTTGACACCAACGCTCGTGGGTTCGATTCCCACACAAGACAACTGACTGTAAGTAGACTTCGCTAAAAGCACACCAGCTTCATTACCAATATTCTTATTATTGTCTGCGTGTTTAACCGTCTTCTAAAGGGAAAGTTAAGGAAAATAGAAGGGCTTGATGGTGAGAATCGTGGTAAGGCGCATCAAAGTAGCCCGCCTGGGGAAGTACCTCCATCTCACATAAAACCGCAGCTAAATAACAACTTCCTAGAGTGTTATTGTGTTCCTGCGTGTGAGTGAGGTCACCAGTAAGCTCCAAAGGAGATGCTGTGTAAGCAGCAGAGGAGGCATCGCGCGAGTGACAGTTAATATATTACAAGCGTTCATAGGCTACGGTACCCGCTTTACATCAGGTGGGCCGTATGCTTGTATGGCTCCCGACGTAGTATAAAAAAAATATTAAAATGATTCGTTTGCTCCGTATGAACTCGAAAACGGCTCGATCAATTTTGATGAAATTTTCACGCAATTTCAGATTAGTCCAGCGGGTGATCTTGTGAAGTTTGTAGATCGGATCACTTGTACGGAGTCGGGCGGGTCCCTCTTAAGTACTCTCTTCCACGTCCTGGACAAATTCCCTGCTGTATCGAAACTATAAGTCAGCCATCTTTGGTGATTTCATCTTTGGCCAGATTTGGTGCACCCATCGCTACCCACTCGACTTTCGAACCCCATTGAAAGGATTAAAACTGGTCGCGAACTGGCGTCGAATTCAATGACATTCGTTTCAGATATGTTCGAGTATAATTATGCCTAACACACTGAAAATTTACTTACACAATATCTAAACTGATAAGCGGTTATTCACCCGGCCGTCCTTGACAAATGCACATTTGTTTAAGTATATGATGCACACCAAGATTTCGCCGCAGACGTAGAGAAGAACATTCACTGAACCATGGTCTTTTACGTCCGCCATTTTAATGTCACATAATCTTTAGAAAACATTTTTCTATACTGTTCACATTATTTTTCTTATTGTATTTCATTTTGATTTACTTTTTTATTGGTATTTACACTTGCACATTTGAAAAAATCTAATAATTTAAATAGTTACGTGAATATTAAACATTGATGCCTCAGCGGCGGCACCCACCACCACTGGTGTACTATCTTATCGAGGGACTTCAACTGCATCGCAGGACGTGTGCAAAAACGGCGCGCTTGCAAAATGTACGCTTGGTCATACTCTTATACAAAAACTTGATAAATAGAATACTTTACAAGTATCCACTACATCATCCTTTACTCCTCCCACTGCAGGGATACGGGTCTCCCTTCAATGGAAGGGGTTTAGACCATACTCCATCACGCTCCTCAAATGCGGATTGGCGGAGGCCAGTGTTTTCAAGCCGCCCGAGAGCCACTGACTTAGCTTACCGACTGTCATCTATCGACAACAGCCGGGACCGATGGCGTAACGTGCCTTCCGAAGCACGGAGAAACTCGAGATTCATAAACGCATCCATAGACAGACTGCAGTCGACGCTGCTTAACCTGCATGTTTGGTAGAATGACACGCGCAAGTCGTTCAGTGTCAAAATCAGAATCATCGCCAAATCCTTAGGCTTAGATAACGATCCCCACCAATAGATAAGGAAACAGGCTAACGCTAAGAAAAAGAAATAAGGTATCAAACAAGGCCTGATGGGAAGCAGGTTACTGTGGCATTACTTTGTTTTTTTTTATACAACGTTAGAAGACATACAAGCATACGACCCACCTGATGTAAAGTGGTTACCGTAGCCTATGAACGCTTGTAATACATTAACTATCACCCGCGCGATGCCCCCTCTGCTGCTTACACAGCAACTCCTTAGGAGCTCACTTGTGACCTCACTCGCACGCAGGACCACAATAACCCCACCAACACCAACAAAACAACATACTGCAATCGCTTAAGTCGACCTTAAAAAAAGAGCATTGCATAGTTATTATTACCTACGATTATTACCATACTCCATTTGTCACCACTCTCCAAACGCCGTGAGATCGGTGATGTCACGTGCGTGTGTTCTTTTTTCGAAAAATAAAACATTTCAAAAACCCACGATCTTAAAGCGTAATATGATTCAGGGCAGGTAATGTTCGAGCGACACATCATGTATTCATAGGCTACGGTAAAACATTGTAGGGACGACGGCTGGCCTGAGCGACGGACCTCTGACGCTGTTAAGAGGATGTCCTTCACAGCGGGTGTATCTTGAAAATTATATTTCGGATAAGCCCTATTAGTAACTAGCTGTGCCCGGCGCCGCTTCGCTGGGCGTATTTTTTTTATCTCTCAACCTTCTCGGTAATGTGTTGAAGAAGAAGATTTATCACAATCGGATCTAACGTTGTATCACGTTGTATATATGTAAAACGTTGTTGTATGTCTTCTAACGTTGTAACAGGTACCAACATTTTTTGTGTTTTATACAGGTATTAAGATTTAACTACGAATGAATCTTTCTTCACTTCAAAACTGAAAGTTATTGTACAATGCCGGAAGGCAAACAAGCATACGGCGCACCTAATGTAAATTGGTTACCGTGACCTATGACTGCTTGCAACATAGGAAGTACAGCTCACGCGTTACCACCTCTGCCGCTAACACAGCGACTTTTCAGGAGCTCGCTGGTGACCTCACTCTCACGCAGAAATACGACAATACTACAGGCTTTTTGGCTACGGTTTTCTTTGGAGTGGATGTGCTGACGGGACATCCACTCCAAAGAAAAAAGACGGGTCGTACACTATAACATTTTTTCTTCCATAAACTTACAGGTTAGTGATTTATTTCCAATGCGTACGTGTGTATCCGTATATGTTCGTACGTCTTGGAAATAATTCAATGTCCTCTATTGAATAGGTAATATAGTTAGGCTTGAGGAAGGAGATTATAGCTTTCATTTTAGTGAAGACATAGCGCTGCGCCGTCACATTCAGAGAACACAAATTAATTTACAATATGTATCGATCGGCCGCGTTGCCAGCAGTCGTCTCAAAGTCGGCACGGTCGTCGTAGCAACAAGATAAATTAACACAATGCGACCGTTTCGGTGTTGTATTTGTCGATAGTTTGAGGCGAGCAACATCCAACTGATAAAATACATTCTGCCCATGAAGCAGAACTTCGCCCAAGATCTCAGCAAAATATTTATTCTCTGAGGATTGTTGTGTTACTGCGAATGAAATAGGTGACCATTTCATATTATAAAGTTGTAAAGTTAATATGTTTGGATGTAGAGAGTAATCTCTTGAAGTATAATGATCAGAATCTAAAAATTCTTTCACTAATAAGAATCTACATCATCCGTGACTGTTAATCCATCCACCCGTGGCTATTATTTGTACGAGTGATAACCTAGTCGATAAAGAGATTCCTGGTTTGAATCCTTTGCCGCTAAATTCGTGTTTTCGAGTTTACGAATACGTACATATTTGTAATGATCACCTGTACGGTGGTGTCCCAATCCCCAATGTCTGAAAAATTAGGTACTCCCGCTACGTATCGTACCAGCTCCGGTCATGTCGAATGGGTTTAGGGCCTACGTGATTGTAGCAGAAAATTTGTTAATTTTGCCTGCCTTGTTAGGCAGCGGTCGTTTGCGACTATTTTCAAGGAATACCGTCTTCGAATATAAATGTGAATTTGTAAAGTATTTTACGATTGTCGATAACTAAAATTGATCGATAGTTCGGCGACACTAGTCTAATGCGCGTACGCCGCCGCCTGCGCCTTTGGGCGAGTTGACATTCAGAGGTACAGACATCATATCTGATACAATTATTGATACTGAAGCTATTGATAAACAATTATTAGTGCCGTGCGCAAATTGTTAAAGAGGATACAATATGACTAGTATCTATGCAGCTTCGGCGTTTTAGGAGAGGTATTATATGCCGAAATTATGTACCAAGTAGTGTCCTCCACACGTTCTCACAGCTGTTTCTTCTCGCGTTGACAATACGCGACGGTGAACAGAGAAGATCGTTTTAGTGACACGGATGGAAACTCCGCCGCCCGGTGGTCCACCGCACCGTGAACTTAGTAGTCCCTGGCTGCGCGGCGCCCCGGCCCCCGGCCCCCGGCACACAGAATGAAGCTGAGCACACTGAGATTACGCGCAGTAAATAAGTTTACGCGGCTTTACGATGGCCCGGACGCTGTGTCGCGATTTTTGGTGTTTTGGTATTAAGACATGTTTTTTATACAATTAAGCTGACAAACATGCGCACGGCTTTATGGTAAGCAATCGCGGACATATGCAATGTCACATGAGCTTTGCAGACCCTGTAAATATATGTTTATGCTGTTTTAAAGAACCTCATGCTGTAGTCTCTAGGGAAAACGTCCGCAGGGAGATTATTCTACATTATTCTACAATTTAAAAGTTCTCAGAAAAAAATTTTGACCATATGTCACGTACTATGCGCTCCCAACATTACGACATATGGACGCCTACAACACAAGCAGTAGTATCTCTAGCGCATCGCCACACGGCCGACAACACGCTAGCATTTTAAGAGCATTCTTTTAATGTCACTTCCTCGCTGGATCATAACGAGCCCTAGGAATTGTTTCACAGCGATTCGGAAATATTCATCCAATCGTAATTCTTTGAATGTCGTCGTAACAGAACTGTCCTCTTTTTCGCCAGAAGTTCGTTTGCAAGTTGCCGGAGCGCGCCCGAGATCTTACTTTGGCTCTAAAGATAAATATCACTTCATTTTACATTTCTAATCACAATATTTATTGCAAATTTTCTTTGCTGGCGCCCAGTAATTCCAAATACAAATGGACCTCAAAATAAAGAAGATATATTAGCTAAATACACACATCAAAAGTGTCTAGGGATCAAGCATTTTTATGCGGATTTCTTGAGATTGAGATGTGGCTTTGTAATAAATTTATGATTTTATAAATTTATATGGATCCTTTTTGGTGCATTTCATAATTTGAAACAGGAACTGTCAATCAAATTCGAGTAAAAGATGAAAATCAGCTGTCAATATTTTCCCTATAAAAACATACAACGCATTGAAGACATTATTAGTGCTACTGTTTCCCTACTACTGATTAAAACCAACGTTATTATGGAGCGGCGACGTCATTTAAGCAGGGAAGAAATGCTCAGAGCCGTGGGAATGATAGAAGCTGGTTCCCGGCAACGTACTGTGGCTTTAGCTCTGAATACAAGTCAGAGTGTTATCAGTCGACTTTGGACACGTTACCGAAGCACTGGTACCGTGGCTGAGCGCCATGGAGGACGGTATCGCTGCACCACACGGAGACAAGACCGATACATTCAAATCACAACTCGAAGAGCTCCAACAATAACCGCCATGATGTTAGCCGTGACGCTTCATCACTCTTCAGGGAACTTAATTAGCGACCAAACAGTCAGAAACCGCTTGCATGAAGTGAACCTTCATTCCCGAAGACCGCTAAGGGTACCACCTATAGCAATGCACAATCGTAGGATTCGATATCAATGGGCTCTTGAACACAGAAATTGGGCAGAAGAACAATGGCGTTTCGTGTGCTTTTCTGATGAGTCTCGTTTTGGTATGAGACCGGATACAAGACGTATACGACACTGGAGAACCCCTGGACGCCAACAGCGATTAAAATCCTGCCAGGAAGTCTATCCTTATAGTGGTGGAACCATCATGGTGTGGGCGGGTATTTGGATCGGCGGAAGAACTGAGTTGATTTGGATCAGAGGCAACCTCAACGCTCAAATTTATGCTGAGACGATTGTATCAGACGTCATCGTTCCTCTACAAGTGCAAATCGGTCCCTTATTTCAGTTAATGCATGATAATGCACGACCGCACACCGCAAGAGTTGTAAGACAGACTCTCGCCGCAGCTAACATCAATGTCATGCCCTGGCCTGCTCAGTCGCCAGACTTGAACCCGATTGAGCATGCATGGGATATGCTACAGAGAAGAGCTCTGCCAAATATGGAGGGTATCCAGTCGCAAGAAGACCTTTTTTTGTTGTTGCAACGAACATGGGCGGCCATTCACAGCGTGATTTGGATGAACTCATTTTGAGTATGCCAAACCGATGTTCTTGTGTTGTTAGTGTTCGCGGTAGAAACACGGATTATTAATTGTTTAAGTTACCCAATAAAATTTTAAAGAAAACTGTTATTTCAGTCTTTTTTTCGAACTTTAATGTTAGTGGTTCAAATGTCAAAAATCCCTTTATTATGAAAATGGCAAATTTCTTTATTAATGCAAAGGTGACTTGGTTTATCGTTACTGTAGACAAACGAAAACACTTTATTTGATGAATCCTTAAAGAAAATTTTAATTAATATCAATCAGGAGAAAAGTTATTGCAAAAATATATGTTGATCCCTAGACACTTTTGATGTGTGTAGATACACAATTGGTACATGAATTCGAAAGTGTCAAAAAATAGTGAAGTTAATGTTTGTTCAATTCAATTTGATGCTTCCCCTTAAGTAGTGTTCACACGGCACCGCTGAACACTGCACACGACACGCTACAAGCTAGTGCCGTGTGCAAAAAGGCTTTGCGGTTATCACTATCAGCGATACGGACTGAAGGGACTAATTTATTGTTTCAAATTCAGATTAATTTACACCGAATACTCGAGTAATCGTCCGATAGCGCTGTCCAGATTTAAACAATAATTAATGATAATATAAATGTCCTGTCATTATAGATTAAATATGTCATTATATAAATATTCATAAATACATTTGACCATCAGCCATACAGCTGGTAGTGACCTCTAGCGTCCAATAGTGACACTTCAAAGCAGTCAATAGTTACACGTTGAAAAATAAAAGTATTACTTTTTGATACTAGATGGCAGCACGTACATAAAATCATCACCAAAAATGTACATTTGCAAAATCAGAATTTTATCGATTAGAGTAGACAGTAATTTTATTAATACCTGGATTATACTATTTATATTGAGATAAAATTACATGAAATGTCAGTTACACAAGCTTGTGTGATATGACACCATAATAGTGCGTCAATACTTCGATGGTAGCACTGAGACCACACCGAAAAACCAATTTCACGAATAGTTGCACATATATTTATAATAGTAGGTAGACTGATGAGTCCGGTGGCCTCTGGTGCTTGACAATCACTACCTGAACATCAAGAACAATGTGAACACGAACACGTCTGTTAGTCTTGACCTGATCTACTTCGCGTTATCCCGTTTTCCTAATCCATTTGGACTGGCGGGCTTCGCTAAGTCTAGAGTTTGGCAAAGATATCTATTGATTTTTACTCGGAGCTACTTCCGTCTGACTTCCGCAATCCGGAGGGAAAACCAGATCCTTCCTAGGTAAAGTCATGTCTTGCGAAATTTAATTTATTGTACGTGCGGGTTTCCCTCCCGATGTTTTCCTTCACCGCCGAGCGAGTGATAATTACAAATATGTACCTGAATCCAAAAACACGAATTTAGTGGTATATGCCAGGATTCGAACCAAGGAGCAGTTGGTCAGGCCGCTTCTTATTCCACGAGGCTATCACTGCTCTTTCTAAAAGACGGAGGTGTATCAAAGTAGTCCGACTGGGGAAGTACCATACCATCTCATAGAGAACCGCAGCCATGTAACAACTCCTTGGACGGATGTTGTGTTTCTGTGAGCAGTGAGATTACCAGTAAGCTTGTGAGAAATTGCTGTGTTAGTAGCAGGAGTGGCAAGGAGCAGATGATACATCCTGTATTGCAAGCGTTCATAGGCTGCTGTATGCAATTTATATAATATATATATATTTATACTACGTCGGGAGACATACAAGCATACGCCCCACCTGATTTAAAGCGGGTACCGTAGCCTATTAACACTTGCGATATATTAAGTATCACGCGCCACTTGACTCGGTCCTTGCACACCTCGCTCCACCAACATTTATACCTCCTGACGCCACCATCTGATAACTCGTGATCTATTAGGTCGTGGTAGGTGAACGTTTCTTGGCACCTATATCTCTCTACTTTCGCGTAGTAGGTATACCTTTAGTTCTCCTGCTGAATGAGTGCCGCCGATGTCGACTGTCACATTAATTGTTAAGTCTGTTGGTTTTAATTTAGTGTTTTACATATCAAACAATGATTTCTTTACATTGATCTTATATAACTCCACCAGGTACCCACCTACTGCCTCTTAAAACATTACACTTGGGAATACGCTGATTTTAATTTTAATTTATAGATGTCAGTCGGAGACGTTGAAATGGTTAATTGTCGACTGAAGAATTTCGCCAATGTTGACTATGCCGCACTGTACCTACATTGGATCCAGAGGCTTTAGAAGTGCAAACAAATTACTTAATTGGCTGATGACATTGAAATAACATTTTGTATCAACAAAATGAACAAATGAGGACACAAATCTGGCATACAGTGCAGCCATCAGCGAACATGCCAAGCCAAGTGCCCAGGGACCACTACGTGTCATTTCTTCGACGGTTTTTTAGAGGAAGAGTTTTCGTCAGGCTAAAACAAAAGTGTAGAGCCCATTGAAATATGTAAAGCGGTAGTATTAATGACTTGATTATATTGTTTTTCCTAGGCTCTACGAAAACAAAAAAAATCTAGAAAAAGATTATTAACAGACAGCGACCTCGGCACCGTACTCGAGGAGATTGTTGGCTTCTATAATTTTCGTCATAAAACGGAATCTTCAGAGATTCAAGATTATTTATTTTGTTTAACATACTTGTTCAGGTATGTACAGGTCTGTAAAATACAGGTGTATGTATTTTCAGGCATGTATAGGTATGTAAAGTACAGATGTATTAATGTATATCTTTACGCCAGGTCCCTTGCGGGGTAGGCAGTCAGAACCGAGCGCCATAAGATGCGGTCCGCACATACTTCACTCGCTTCTCTAACATTCATAGCTGTTTTCATGCACGCTCGCCGGTTTTATAAATACAGGTGTTTATACATTAATATTTTGTTGTACATGCTTGTCCACTGAGGCATACGAAAACAGAATAGATAGCACATGCCGTTTCAATGTATACATATACAGTCTTCAATTACAAAATACAGTAGGTATTTAAAGTATATCAGATACACGATTTATAATAAATACATTTGTTATCTTAATAACAATAATTGCTATACATTGTCAGTCATAAATTGTAAAACCATTAATAGGCACACTCACCTATCTCCTATATCTCGTTCTTAAAATAACTACTAACAATATAACATAAACTACTAACTGCTACGCAGATGAGCATAGTTTCTGGCATAGTTCTTCTATATGGGGTTTAAATGTATAGTTTTTATCAGTTATGATCTTTAAAAATGTTGTATGGTCAACTTCTTGTAATTTATTGTTTTGATAGCAGATATTGATATTCGAGCTACCAATACAGATACAGAGAGTCTTTGGGCAAAATGCATTCTACTAGTCTTATTTAAATTTATTTTCAGATTATTATTACTTAAGCATTCAATAATATCAGCATTTTTATACAATGTCGGATGGCATACGGCACACCTGATGTAAAGTAGTTACCGTGGACTATGAACGCTTGCAATACATACATACAATACTGCAACTTCTTCGGAGCTTACTGGTGACCTCACTCGCACGCAGGAACACGACAACCTGGAGTTGTATTTGGCCGCGGTTTTCTGTGAGATGAGGTGATTCCCCAGACGGGCTGCTATGATGTGCCCTACCTCTCTTTATAAAACACGTAACGTAGACCAAGATAAACAGGCATGTTATCCTGTGTGGGAATCAAACCCATGAGCGTCGGTGTCAAAGTAATGTAACAGCGCGTTTCACCACTGCGCCGCCGAGCTCGTTTGATTGTTACATTCATATCGTTTTGATCGAAGGCATGCCATGAGATTCTTCTTATGTCTTTATTATTTCCAAGGTTTTAGTACACCGTCTGATTTAAATAATATGTAGAATTAACCGTTCGTTCACTGTTATTGTGGCTGTTGGTTTCGAGTGTCCGCTCACAGGCTGTCGGCCAGTTTGATGTTGTTTGACGTCCGTTTATTTTGAAAATGGCTCTGGACTCGTATTCCACCGAAACTTTCTATTTTGTCATAACACGCGTGGAGTTCGACTTTTCAATTTCTATTAAATAAAAATAGGGTATTGCACTCAGGGACAATGTAGATTCCTAATAGTGAAAGATTTTTCAGACTCAGATTAGTACTTCTAATGATTATGTACATCCAAATAGACAAATTTTGCTTTCCTCTTTATTTATTATTAATTATATTGTAGTTCCTCAAATTTAGTCATAGAGAGTGGAGTGTACTGTCATATTCGGTCAGCACAAAGCAGCCTAACTGGAGGAGAACTTCACCCTGCAGGCAACCGGAGCTAAATAACAATTCCTTTAATTATTCCTGAAAGTGTATAAGTTGTGCTAAGGAATTGTTGGAGAATTTGCTGCACCGAGAGTGCGAGCGGTACGCCACGTATTGTATTGCAGGTGTACACTGCCGCGGCCTGCGGGACGTTCACTGAACTTACCAGAGGGAGACTTTGTTCAAAAGTCGTCCGCGTGGGTACCTCTCTCTCATCTATTTCTACCGCCAAGCAGCTATATTTATATAGCCGTGTTCCGGTTTGAAGGGTGAGATATGGCAGAGAAATTACTGGTTACTGTAACGAAACGGCCTCAGGTCACAAGATTGGCAACGCGCGTGTAACATCCCCATGGTGTCGCGAGCGTCAATAGGCTGCGGTGTCCGCTTACCATCTAAAGCGGGCCGTATGCTTGTTTGCGAATCTAGTTATATAAAAAAACTTACTACGCTACGGCTACGGAGATGCACTATGGCGTCGGTGACAACGCGCATTACTATATTTTATTGAATATGGTAACCGTTTCACATCACGCGCCCATAATAGTTGACCAGACGTGGTATTCCTAATAATATCTTACAGCTGTCTCACCATTCAAAGGTTATAATGATTACTTTACTAATGTATATTTTGTGAACAGATCCCGCGACCCGGATCGAATCTGCACTCATGTTTAGTGGTGGCCGGCGAGCAGCCGCACGTGCAGCGGCTCCTCTGTAAGACGACCCGCCCCGCCCAGGGCCGCGCGGCCGCGGCTCGCTGCCCGCCATCGCCGTAGATTATGTGGCGCCTCCATGAAATTCGATAGTGTACGAAATTAATATTTCCAATGGTCAACCTTTTCTCGTATTGCAGCAAAAAAAATTTTTTTCTAACAGCGGCACGAAAATTCGAACCCGCTAATCGTCTACACCACTTGCAGGCGCGCGGCTTTGGCTGTAAATATAACACCCTAAACTTACCGGACGATTACCAAAAGAAATACTTTTTCAATTATACCATCAGTACACCTTCAATTCTCTCTGTCTGTCTCACACGGAACTTGGCGTGAAGGTATATTAATATGCTGTATTAATATATAATATAGTATGTAGTAGTAAGGTATGAATATAAATATATACCTTCAATTATAGATTGACGGTCAGTGGCAACATATTAGTGCAATCATAAAATCGTATACGCTCGCTTCTTTCACAGAAGAACACAACAACTCTCTAGCGAGTTGTTATTTGGTATTCTGTAAGATGGAGGGCCTGAATCTATCTATCATTATGGTAACCTAACTCACTCACAGAAGCAAGTCGTTATTTGGCAGCAGTGTTCTATGAAGTGAAGGTAAAGGTTACTGATGTTTCTCCTGTCTGGGAATCGAACCCACGAGACCCATCTGCTCTGCGCTGTGAAACAGACTCGGTGTGAATCAAAGGTATAAGTCCCAAACTTGTAGTTGTGAACAGAGCACGTTTCGTTCACGCAGCAGTAAAATGTATGGAGTGCGCCTGCGCAAAGCAAAGGTATCAGAGACATCACTCGGTGCAGTGCAGTGCGGTGCAGGGCAGTGCGGGACAGTGCGGCGAGTGCTCATAGATATTTCGCATTTTAATACACAATAAATACTTCGTTTTTTTTTATAATACCTCACTCAGACACAGGAACACAACAACCCTCCAGGGAGTTGTTATGTGGCTGCGGTTTTCTTTGAGGTGGAGGTGGCGTCTGGGGAGGCGCATCAAAGCAGCCCGTCCGGGGAAACCATCACAGAAAACCGCAGCCAAATAACTCCCTAATGTGTGGTTGTGCTCCTGCGTGTGAGTGAGGTCACCAGTAACCTCCCAAGGAGTGGGTACCGTAGCCTATTAACGCTTGCGACATATTGATTATCACTCACGCGATGCCTCCTCTGCTGCTAACATAGCAACTCCATAGGAGCTTACTAGTGGCCTCACTCGCATGCAAAAATACAACAACCCTCCAGGGAGTTGTTATTTGGCTGCAGTTTGCTGTAAGGTGGAGGTACTTCCCCAGAAGACTGCTTTGATGCGCCTTACCTCTCTTCAAAACACTCAGATAAACAGATATGTTTTTCCTGTGTGGGAATTGAACCCACGAGCGTTGGTATCAAAGTATCTTTACTGACCACTGCGCCACCGAACCCGTGAAATTTTCAATATTTTTGTGAGGCAACTAAAGGATCGTGCCGTCGCTTATTGTTTCATACACCCGTCGGCTGTACTCATGCTCCCACATACCGAGTGATATACCTACTCGTTGTTTCGATCTCAGAGTGAGATCTATTACAGTCTCTGAAAGTTGCAAGTTTCATTTATCATAACTCTACCCCGCTCTATGTACCTCAACACCAAACATTATATCTATAGCATTGCTAATAGTTTCAGTTTCCTAGAGAACTAACAGTTTAGATGTAAACTGGGAACAAATTTGGTGAACTGCGCCTGAACGGATTTCGCTTTAATATCAGAGTCTGCAAATAACATTGCTG
The DNA here is from genome assembly GCA_947507595.1 of Pyralis farinalis. Lineage (NCBI taxonomy): Eukaryota > Metazoa > Arthropoda > Insecta > Lepidoptera > Pyralidae > Pyralis > Pyralis farinalis. Next base: position 786,726 of record OX382278.1, on the reverse strand, counting down.
TTAAGATTTCATAAGGAGATTACATAAGATACATTGCAAAATTATCAATATTTTGGGGGCAATATACCATAGGTTTTTGTAGGGGTTTAGTGTTGGTAGTACAGATGTTTATGTTCGTAGCAAATACTTAAATACATCGGTTCAGTATGATAGAAAGTAAAATAGTTAATAGATTCAGGCGTTATTTTGCGAAAGTCAAATTTACATGCAATTGGATCTAACATTTGATTGGTGGCGGAAGCACACAAAGCAGGTTAGATAAAACTGCATAAAATAAAATGTTTAGACGGTGACCGCGAGGAATTGAAAATAGAAATGAAAATTTCTGAAATATATTTTATTAACATTGGGGTCAAATGAGGATAAAAATCGGAAATTTAATAATCCTAACACTAGTGAAGCGTATGAAAAAGAAGGGTCAGATAGTCGCGGTAAATAGATAGTAAAAGGGGAAGCGCGAGGTGGAAAATTAGTAAAAATGATAAATTTTAGATGAGGCGAGAAAAAACTAGTGCGATGTAGTGTTGTTAAAATATCGGCGATAACTTAAAGATATTAACGAATACAATAGATTCCAAACAGTCAGAAAGATTTAAAGAAAGAGATATTTTGACAACTCTACATCGCACTAGTTTTTTCTCGCCTCATCTAAAATTTATCATTTTTACTAATTTTATCATACTGAACCGATGTATTTAAGTATTTGCTACGAACATAGACATCTGTACTACCGACACTAAACCGGCTGGATTATCAACATCTGACTAGAACACTATTTAGCTTTATAATTTTTCCCACCGACATGTCACACTGGCCAGTCGTACCTACGTCGTACCGAGAAATGATTGATTCGTACTGATGATGTCGAACGGAATATTTTAATTAAGTTTGACTTAGTTGACTTCCCTGAACAACTATACACATTACAATTATGCTACATCTAAAACGTGTGGAATATAGTGTGGCAAAACAATTATTAGACAATAAAATAAATAATTAATACTATATCTCGTAACCCTCCTGTGACACCTAGATGAAGAAAGAATTATTTCAATTATTTTAAAAACGCATGAAACTTCATATTAATGCTCGTAACTTCTACTTCTTCTTCCGATCGCTATCCTATTAATCCTAATCCGTTAGGATGGGCGGGGTCCGCGACTGAAGCGTAAGGATTTGGCGATGATACTGATATACTATAATTTCTTGTACATGCGAGTTTCCTCAGGATATTTTCTTTCGCCGCCGAACAAGTTATAGATACAAATATGTATATAAATACGAAAACACGAATTTAGTTATTAAGGACCGTCGGATATTAAGCAGGTTCTTTATCCACTGGACTATCACCGATCGTAACAACGAAGCTAGAAAATAGCTTTCAGCTCCGAGTACGCTTTTCATTGCAGATATTATTCTTCGGGGGAGTGCGAAGTGTCCGCCAACCACCATTCCCCGCCCGGCCCGCCGGCCGTGGTGCCGGGGACGTTGCGCGCCGCGCACCGCGCCGGCTCCGTTCGAATGCGAGCCGCGCGGCTCGGGTGTCATTTTAACAGCGAACATTCTCCTTTTGCTCCCGCGCTTTTTAACTCACGTCCGCCGCTCGTAAAAGTTGTTATTGACACAGTAAAATTTCGGATTAGGTAGTATTAAATTCGAAACAAAGCGAGGATTTAATTGGGGATTCGTGTCCCGCCATATTTGTTCGTGGTCGCAATATCCGTTCGTTATTGTTTTCGGTTGTAAAATCGATTCTGTGAGACGAACTCGGCTCCATTGTGCTCGCGCAGAATCAATTCGGTTTCTTTGAATTAAAATTAGTTTCTCGTAAAGCTAGGACGGAATTGTTTTAATTAAAGGCGGGGAATTGTAGCAGGGCGCGTGTTGCGGTCGCGGACGTCGTGTCCGGTGAGAATATAAAACATTGAACGTTTACGTTCTCACCTTGACCGATGCCTAGCTCTCTGTTGTCGGTATTTGACAAGTTCCCGGAGCCCAACATGTCCGATGTACACCTAACATGCCATGTCAGTATTACAGCCCAATGTCGAAGTGTAGATAGGTCTAAAGGACCTATGAAAATGTAACTTCGATATTCCGGGATGGTTCAGGGGTCTAAAGGAGTAAGCCTTCGTGATCCTTTTGTGTTTTAGAGTATGAATGGGGTCTTGATTATTCAAGTTGTTTAAAACTTTGATAATTACTAAGGTAAACCAACTTCAATGGAAATGTGATATGATACTTTGCGAAACAAAGAATATTCCCAATAAAAATATCTTAAAAATAGTTAACAATTTTGCAACGTACCTATGTACGAAAACCTACTATCGAACTGACGATTTTCTATACTGATTTCTAAATCGGAGATACTTCGATAATTTTAACAGATTTCACAATGATTTCTCTAACAAACAATTATAACAAAATATCTATGAAAATCGTACACCTTCGTACATTCCATACCTTTACTTGTGAAGAATTTTGAGGATCTGATAAACCTGTACTACTCGTACTTAAAAACATTGTTATGTTTTTCCTGCAATATTCACATAAACTTTATCGACTGTTAAATTATAATTGTTCGCTTCCACTTGCAAGTAGTACTCTCGCTCTGATCTCATCGATACTGCTGGAACCAATAACACTTGTTGCCGCTAGAATTCAGGCGTCGAATAAAAGATATTATTTCTTCTTACCTTTATCCCTAGTTAAGGATTGAAAGATACTTTTTAACATGGAGCGATAGCAGTCAGACCTCCACAATCTAAAGGGACAACCGGACCTTTCTAAGGTTAAGGCGCGTGTCTTTTCACATATATTTTCTTGGACGTGCCGGTTTCCTCACTATGGTTTCCTTCACCATCGAGCGAGTGATAATTACAAATATGTGACACAGTGACAGTTCAAGCTAGACTATTTGACATTTGACAGTTCTTATGGCGCATACGACCAGAGTTAAAATGGTGTCATAGCGACAACATTTTAACTCTTGTATGTGTATAAATATGTTTTCGAGCTAGGTAGAGCAGTGGTTGATAACGCTACTTTGACAACCGTTGTGGGTCTGACTCAAATACAACACAAACTTTTATATGCATAAGCATAACAGTTTTTCTTGGTCTAGGTATTTTTAAGAGAGGTAGGACGCATCAAAGCAACCCGTCTGGGGAAGTACCTCCACTTCAAAGAAAACCACAGCCGAATAACAATCTCCAGGAGGGTTGTTGTATTCCTGCGTGTCGGTTAGTATGCTGCTTCTTTTATCCACCCCATGCATAATGCTATATCGTATATTCTGTTTATATCTGCTACGGCTCGGTCGATCGCTGTACCTACCAATGCCTTTAGTATCAACAAATTAAAGACAAAAATCATTCCTAATATTTTCTATACCCCACACAGACATTGATATTTTCATGAATTCTTTTATTATTAACATTAGCTCATTGGGTATAAAAAGAAACCTATAGGCGGAGGCTTTCAGCAAAGCTTTTTGATGTCAGTTTCTGTAAGCATTCGTCTGTAAACCTTCCAAACAATAAATAATCAATATTCCGTCGGTCCACGATCTATACGTAAAGATATCATACGGAGTGCAGCTTTAGCATGCGATGATCGATTGCTTAATAATACTACACAATAAGAACAAACCAATTTATTTTAAAGTAATATTCGGATTATGAATTTTTGTTTTAATCACGTTATAAATATTTTGTACACCATTTCAATACTACAAGTCCTAAATTAAACATACATTACACCACCCACAAGGTCGTACATACTCGCTACAACTAATTAACTGCTATACTGTAATCATTATGTACATACACCATTGCACCAGATTTAATAGTATAGTAAACAGCAGTCATACAATAGAAAAATATTCAAAAGTATATAAATTTCTATAGCACAAAAGTAAATATGTAAGTATACAATTTTACAACTGGAAACTTACCGATTTATCTAACTGTACGAACATAGCACATAATAATTGTCGAGTTGATTTCAATAGAGTTTTCTTTAGCTAACAATGTAACTCAAACTGAGACAAGTATCATTTGGAACCCTGGAGCAAATCGTCCACGTAGAAACGTATAATAATAACAATCTAAGGCAAGTCCACACTCGTGGCGACCACATAGAGAAATGAAAAATAATCTGGTAACAAATGCACCTCTGTGTTGCCAATTGAGTAACGTGCCCGACGAGGCCTAGAGACGGCATTTTAATTTAGTAATTTTCGACGAAAATATGCATCACTAAACTCGGTACTCGACGATCACTACGCTTATACTCATGTCTCAGAAGAAATACTTTATTGCTGTGTTATAAATATAGTTTTAGCAAAGCACCTTCTCATTGATTGAAGTTAATATGCTCACAGTGTGTGCCGTAACAAAGAACATCCCATTATGTAAGATTAACTAATTTTATACATTCATGTATTCAGTCACAAAGCCCAGGTTATACGACTTATTAATAAACTATAATCTCTACTATCTTACACGTTTTATGTACATTTAAATTATAATACTTTGCACTCCTCACTCGCGCGGTTTAATGTCACTTTTGTCTGTCACTTCACAGCAGCCGGCGGACGGAGACAGGGCGACCTCTACCGTATCAAACAACTATCTCTCGAGAACTAAGATATGCAAATAGTTTGAAATGTGTAGTCGTATTCTAAAATAAAAAAAAAGTTATTAATTTAATTTTCCAGTGTATCATTCGTAACATCGAGATATTTTTGTGTAAATAATACACTAATGTTACAATTGGTAAGTTAATGTGATTATCAATTACAAGCAGTATTAATATAAATAATACATAATACTATTATTGCATTCGCAAGAACACACGATTATTTAAACCCAGTTGTTGCCAAGTTCACAGTAAACTTGTGTTAGTTAAAATTTTTTCACACTGAAGTTTTTTATTCCGCTTCGTTTTGGGAAATTTCATGTTTCACATTTCGTACCCATAACAGGGCTTTCAATATTCCAAGTTCGAATGAGAGATGTGTGTTTTTCGCGGTATCGTTCGTCCGATCTCTGTCGGCTGTTCTATTTGACTTGTACCTCTCACCGCCTTGGTCCCATCATTCACCGGATTACACTTTTAGTAAAATGCAAATATTCTTTACATTTTCAGCTCCTGCAGTATTCATTCCACCAACCCCACATTTACGATTGTCCTCACACATGAGCGGTGCCAACCCCTCATCCAGGACCGTGTGGAGTCGTAGTCATTACAAAAGTGGAAATAATATTTCAAGACCTAATCCCGGTCAGTTACTCCGAAGTCAGTAAACCCCTAACAAGGCAGATCACCGCTCATGGTCGGTGCGATGCGCGCAGCGTCAGAGCGCATGCGTGTGGTGCGGCGGTGGTTGTTGGTGGGGGTGTGGTAGCCCGTGGGGGTTGCTCGTCGCATGTTGCCTCCCCTGGAACAAACATAATCACATAATACACTTTTTAATAAACGCTAATAATAACACTCGGGTGGCAAATACACTCAAAGACGCAGTTCAGATCTCAACTCATTGTGTCCGACGTCGTCGCCTTCTAATGTAATTTATAGCAAATTTAATTTATTTTCATTAGAAAAATATATTCCACTATTGAACACGTCCCGTTTATTGGCTCCTCTAACCCCGGTACCAGCACACACATACATTTCTTATTATGATATGAAAAGTATAATTTTAAACTTTCAGGGTTGTTTACACCAGTATTATAAGTACGGGACGCGATGAGAGAGTACTGGAACCGGCGAGTAGATAAAGCCGTTAAGGGCAGAAGGAGAGTAGACAGGCATGTCTGCCTTTACCAGCTTTATATTTTTTTTTATGCAACTAGATTGACAAACAATATTAACTATTGACGCTCGCAGCACCACGGGGATGTTACTAGCGCGATGCCAATCCTGTGACCTAAGGCTGTTTCGTCACAGCACCCAGTAATTTGTCTGCTATATCTCATCCTTCCAATCGGAACACGGCTATATAAATATAGCTGCTCGGCAGTAGAAATAGGTGAGACAGAGGTACCCACGCAGACGACTTTATACAAAGTTTATCTCTGGTAAAACCTCTGGTCTACTCGCCGGTCTCCAGTCATCCCGTGACCATGTCGTCTGCAACGTCGCCCAAATATCAGGGAAATACGTAGGTCACACTATAAGTTTTGCGTAACTTAAAAAAACAACATGTTATAACCAAAATATTATGTTTATTGCTTTTCAAAATACTCTCATTTACATTTGAAACATTTTTTTCCTGCGATCGGACCATTTTTTAAAACAGGAGGACCACAGATCTTAAGGCATGTTTTCTACGTGCTGATTGAACGCTATCATTTCCCGCCAATTGTTTTTTTTTATAATTACTAAGTAGGTTGCAACGTTTCAAAAAATATAACATTCGAAATTCAAATAGTTCCGATTAGCTAGAAGTGCAAAACTTTTAATGTGCCCCATGTATAAAAACAAATCGCGGTAAGTCCCGCTGCTACAATAATGTTATAAAAAGTAGTTTTCATACACAATATACAAGGAAACTTTCCTAAGTGTGAATTTATGAAATAAAAATTTTAAAATCTTTCATTAACATGGATTTGATGAAGAAATGAAAATTTAATCAAAAGTATTTATACTGCGGAAAGTTTGTTTGACATTATCAATGTTCGAGTGACATTTGTGAATGGTTATTTGTGTAAAAATATGATTTAATTTTTTTTATACAAAACTTTTTATCGTCTAAAAATGTTCACAAATATGGTTTACACAATATGGCTGCAAGCAATTAGAGGAGTTCGTTGGTGCGTGGGTTCGATTTCCACACAGGACAAACCTTTATTTATGTTAATTCTCCTTTAAGTTAAGGTTGCCTGGAAGAAATTGCATTAGCGATAAGGCCGCCTGTTGTACTATCCTATATAGACTATGTATATTTGTATATTTTATTGGTGCAATAAAGAGTTTTGTATTGTATTGTATTTGTGCGCATTACATGTCTGTCTGACTGGGTGTTTTTAAGAGAGGTAGGGCGCAACAAAGCAGCCCGTTTGGGGAACCGCGGCCATGTAACAACTCCCTGGAGGGTTTTCGTATTCCTGCGAGTGAGTAATCTGTCGGCCAGACGGATCGTAATTTTCAGACACGATTTCACGAACACGTATCGGCGTATAAAAACAATCGCCCCTGAAAGGTCGCACTTCGCCGAGCATCTCATAGACAAAGGACATACTTTATCCCCCACTAACACATATCAAATTTTACACACCATAGACAAAGGTTTAAAACTAAATATTAGGGAACAATTTGAAATTATTAAACATAAAAATTCTAAAACTACACTCATGAACAAACAGACAGACGTAAACAATTCCCCTCTATTAAATATCTTTTCACTCACACCATCCACCGTGGGGGTGGAGTTCAATATAAGGGTCGGCACTGCGATGGATTTGTCACTTGTAGCATGTTATTCTCACAATTAACAGCGCCTGATGATGCCTCGTGGAGAGGCGAAACACGTGTCGCAGCGACGACCAGGCCAGTCGTGGCAGCGACGGTGGTGGTGGGGGCATGCGGATTCTGTTCCAGATGGCGGACGACCGCAGCAGTCGAGGCAGATACTACCGGAGCAGCGTCGGCATGGTGCATTTACTAACAGTAGTGGGTGGGTGCCGGCCGGCGCTAGGCCGCATGAACTAATTGGTAGCGGAAGCACACAAAGCAGGTTAGATCAAATTGCATGTATGAAGGAACTCCGCATGTCAAAACGGCCTGTAGTTTCAAGTAGTTGTACTCACCTGCAGGTAGACATAGTAGTCGTAAGGCTGGTGCAGCGGCCAGCACCGCTGCGGCGGCACGGGGTAGAGCGGCGGCACCGGGTACAGCGCGCCGCCGCCGAGCTTGTTCCGGAGGATGCGGCTGATGCTGGAGACGGAGGGCACGTTGTACTTGTCGCACACGCCGTCCGCGAGCAGCCGGTCGCGGATCTCCCACGCGAAGATCCCGGGGTCCTTGGCCTTCAACTGCTTTATATATGACACCACCTGGAGTGAAGGGCCCGTTGGATTTTCGATGTTAATTCTATGGTATTTGTGTAGGAGTGTCTGCATGGTGAAGGACACAGGTTATCAAAGACAGCATCAATGTTTTAAGGTCGGAGTACACTAACGTTGAATGCAGAGAGTGCAATAGGAGTTCCTGTGTACGTTTCGTGGAAAACATTTAAATATATATATATATTATATATATATATATATATATATATGTATATATATTAACAGCACATGATTATTTAAAGCCAGTTGATGATGAGGTATCAAAGCAGCAGTACGGGGAAGTACTTCCACCTTACATAAAACCGCTGCCAAATAACAACACCCTGGAGGGCTTTTGCATTCCTGCGAGTGAGTGAGGTCACCAGTAAGCTCCTAAAGTGTAGCTGTGTTAACATCAAAGGTTGCATCGTGCGATACATCAGGTGAGCTGTATGCTTGTATGCCTCCCGAAGTCGTATATAAATCAAATCTTTTCCTTGTTAGCGTTATCCAGTTTCCTAGTCCATTAGGATTGGCGGGGTCTGCTACCTAAGCCTAAGGATTTGGCGAAGACGCAGATTTTGACATGAAGCGACTGCCGTCAGACCTCCACAACCTAGAGGGAAATCTAGACCTTTTTTGGGTTGACCTAACCTTCCTTAAAACGTCTTTCGAAATACACACATCAAAAGTGTCTAGGGATCAAGCATTTTTATGCGGATTTCTTGAGATTGAGATGTGGCTTTGTAATAAATTTATGATTTTATAAATTTATATGGATCCTTTTTGGTGCATTTCATAATTTGAAACAGGAACTGTCACTCAAATTCGAGTAAAAGATGAAAATCAGCTGTCAATATTTTCCCTATAAAAACATACAACGCATTGAAGACATTATTAGTGCTACTGTTTCCCTACTACGGATTAAAACCAACGTTATTATGGAGCGGCGACGTCATTTAAGCAGGGAAGAAATGCTCAGAGCCGTGGGAATGATAGAAGCTGGTTCCCGGCAACGTACTGTGGCTTTAGCTCTGAATACAAGTCAGAGTGTTATCAGTCGACTTTGGACACGTTACCGAAGCACTGGTACCGTGGCTGAGCGCCATGGAGGACGGTATCGCTGCACCACACGGAGACAAGACCGATACATTCAAATCACAACTCGAAGAGCTCCAACAATAACCGCCATGATGTTAGCCGTGACGCTTCATCACTCTTCAGGGAACTTAATTAGCGACCAAACAGTCAGAAACCGCTTGCATGAAGTGAACCTTCATTCCCGAAGACCGCTAAGGGTACCACCTATAGCAATGCACAATCGTAGGATTCGATATCAATGGGCTCTTGAACACAGAAATTGGGCAGAAGAACAATGGCGTTTCGTGTGCTTTTCTGATGAGTCTCGTTTTGGTATGAGACCGGGTACAAGACGTATACGACACTGGAGAATCCCTGAACGCCAACAGCGATTAAAATCCTGCCAGGAAGTCCATCCTTATAGTGGTGGAACCATCATGGTATGGGCGGGTATTTGGATCGGCGGAAGAACTGAGTTGATTTGGATCAGAGGCAACCTCAACGCTCAAATTTATGCTGAGACGATTGTATCAGACGTCATCGTTCCTCTACAAGTGCAAATCGGTCCCTTATTTCAGTTAATGCATGATAATGCACGACCGCACACCGCAAGAGTTGTAAGACAGACTCTCGCCGCAGCTAACATCAATGTCATGCCCTGGCCTGCTCAGTCGCCAGACTTGAACCCGATTGAGCATGCATGGGATATGCTACAGAGAAGAGCTCTGCCGAATATGGAGGGTATCCAGTCGCAAGAAGACCTTTTTTTGTTGTTGCAACGAACATGGGCGGCCATTCCACAGCGTGATTTGGATGAACTCATTTTGAGTATGCCAAACCGATGTTCTTGTGTTGTTAGTGTTCGCGGTAGAAACACGGATTATTAATTGTTTAAGTTACCCAATAAAATTTTAAAGAAAACTGTTATTTCAGTCTTTTTTTCGAACTTTAATGTTAGTGGTTCAAATGTCAAAAATCCCTTTATTATGAAAATGGCAAATTTCTTTATTAATGCAAAGGTGACTTGGTTTATCGTTACTGTAGACAAACGAAAACACTTTATTTGATGAATCCTTAAAGAAAATTTTAATTAATATCAATCAGGAGAAAAGTTATTGCAAAAATATATGTTGATCCCTAGACACTTTTGATGTGTGTATATTTTCTTGGACGTGCTGGTTTCCCCACGATGTTTTCCTTCACCGCTGTGCGAGTGATAAATACAAATATGTACGCAAATCAGAAAACACGAATTGAGTGGTACACGCCGGGATTCGAACCGGTGACCAGTTGCTCAGCAGGCCTCATAATAAAAATAATCGTCGTATATAAAAAAACAGATACTGCTATTAAAATGAACATGTGAACATATTATTTGATACTAATGATGATTGTAATATTGTATTGTAATACTTAGAATTTATTGTAATTTTATCACTTGTAAGTTTAGAATTACAACACAATGTATTAGTATATTTTTTGAAATAAATTGAATGAAACATCTTTAAGAACAAACCAGTTGTTTATTCTGTGCGTTTGTCTGTCTCTCTCTGTGACATGTGTGGACAAATCCATTGGATTGTTTTTTAATGTGCATTAATGTGTGCACACTGCCCTACTGGACACTTCTTCTTCATTATACATTATGTGAAGACGTCAAGACTTAGTGACATTCGTCCGTTGAAGTCGCAGTAAACGTCTCTTTCACGTACCTTCGGTGTGGTCACCCTGGGCTTGGAGCCGCCGATGGCTCCCGGCAGGATGGAGCCGGTCTCATGGTAGCGCGCCAGGATCTTGGACACGCAGCCGTGTGACACTCGCAGCTGCCGGCTGATGTCGCAGGGCCTGGGGATGTCACTCACGTTACTACCGACCATATTTAGATTTCAGTGAACTGGACCGCTGTACTGTCCAATTATTCGGGTTAAGTATTTGTGGTGCTAGTTATGAAGATAGGGGGCATAGAAGACTCACTGGGGAAGTACCTACACCTCGTAGAAGACGTGTTGATGTGTTTCTGCGAGTGAGTTAGATTACCACTTTGACGAGCCCTGTGGTGTACAGGTTAAGGTCCTAAGGAGCTGTGTTAACGGCTGGGGTGACATAGCGCGAGCCATACTTAATTTATTGCAACCATTCATAAGCTGCGGTGATCGGTTTACATCAGGTGCGCCGTATGCTTGAATGCCTTCGAATGTCGTATCCAAATAAAGAAAAAATAAGCTCTTGAACAGATACTGTATTAGCGGGGGATGTTTCTTAAATTGTAAACATTCATAGATTATGGTAAACACTTTACATTAGGTGGGCCGTATGCTAGTTTGCCTCCAGATGCTGCATCATGGGTAGATGGTGCATTATTATGAGTAGCCGCTTAGAAGAGCAAGTTCCCTAAGCGTCTGAAGATATATTGACCATAGACGCCACGCCGACACTTATACTTTAACGACCTACTTTATATAATTTATATGAAATATTTGCAATATAAAGTGGGTTGGTAAAACGAAATATCGGTGGCAGACCTCACCAATATTTATAGTCGTAACAGGTAAACCTTCTACACGTCGTGTGTGAGAGGCTCCCAAACTGTGTGAATCATCAAAGTTTGGAGATGGGCGGTTAAAGTAGGTTGAAGAATTTTATAAACACGTTACATCTACATTACCCACTGCGTTTTACATATATCTATCTATAATCTTCACGTCGGGTTCCTCCCGGAGTAGGCAGAAACAGCAGAGGGCCACAAGACGCGGTTACCTCACTGCCTTCTTCTTGTTTTTCTAATTGTATAATATACATAACTAGCATTTTGTATAATATGCATAACTAGACAGACGGTGTCATGCCCGAAAAAAATACAAATTCCTATAACTTATCAAGTTCGCAGCGGCGGCGTCACCTACAGGGTCCAATTGTAAATCTAAGCCAGAGATACACTCAAACACACTCAAAAGATTTCATCTAAATCGGTCAAGCCATTTAGGAGGACTGCTGTAACGTACACACGGCCAGAAGAAGCCTGATAAGTTAAGATTTTAACACAGAATTGAACTGAAAGTTGCTGTGTAGGTACAGTGGGCCACACAGAAAAGTATACCACCTGTTAAAATCGACAATATCCATATTACGTTATAAGTTGCTATATTTGCAGCTCCAGCTTTTGCTTTTCACTTAAATGTGCAGCAATCGAATTTAAATACGCATAACACGTTTATTTCTCGCCACTTATCTTGTTGAGAGTCGTATTTATGTTTTGCGGATACCGATACTAAGTTTTAAAACGCTCCTCGTAGTATCTAGTAGCCGAGCGGGAACAAAACTGCGTTCAGCAACTCTGGCTAATATAAACCTGATTTCAAATCTCAAGACATACCCAACTTTTTTCCATATATATCAATTTTAGAAATTACAACATTTGCAACAGCAATTACCCCGAATAATAATTATAATTTCTTGCCGAACCGTGTGCATAGTTCGTTTTGTGTTAAAGCATTCAAAAGAGGGTATTTTGAAGAAATGTGCAGGAGTTTACAAGCTTACTTTAACATAAATTAACAGTCAGTCCTGAAGTATTTCGTTGTCCACAATACGCATATCGGCTGTTTCTTTCTGTTATCTTTCCATTGATTATATAACTTTGTTGAATTATGGTGCGCCTAACAAAGTTTAAGGCACAAATAATTGTTCTGTTTGAGCAAATCATGTATAACAATTTATAAGAGAGGTAAGACCTAGCAAGGGATCGTGCTGTGCTCCGTCTTGTCAAACATTCTATAGTGGCAGGGTATGGCTCGATCTCTTGCTCTAAGTATCCATCTGGGGAAGCACCTCCACCTTACAGAAGATCGCAGCTAAATAGCAATTCCGAGAGGATTGTTGTGTTCCTGTGTGTGAGTAAAGTTGCCAGTCATTTGGGTTGGTTGTTGTGCATGCAGCGGGAGGACGACGTTGAGTGGCCTTCTAAAAGTCCGGATTTAAATCCAATGTGTGGGGTTAAATGGTGCTCAATTGGGATTCCTTGACGATCGAAACCAAAGGAAACCTTTGTCAATTGGTAAAAACAACATGGACGTCATTTTGCAGACACTCACTGGAATATGGTAGCTGGAATTGTTACAAGAAGTTATCAATAATGACAGCAGGGCACTACGTTATTAGTTTATAGCTATAAATATATGTTTTAAATATTATTACTTTTATACATTTATTATTAAATTGGGGGAGACCCTATTCTAATTATAAGTGATCATATAAAAAAGTGAGAGAGATGTTATTGCTAAAAAAGTTAGGTTTCCTAACTATATAGCATGTTTATTCACTAATCCCATGATTATGAAATGCATTCTGATATAACATTCTAGTGTAAACTTCTATATTTATAGTTTATTATTTATTTGTCATGTTTTTACATAAAAAACAACTGTTATTTGTGACTGTTTTGTTTCATGTCCTTATTCACTCAGATATCTTAAATTACTATTTATCAATTCTAATAAATAACATTGACATCTAACTCACACAAAATAAAGAATTAAAAATAATTGTCGTCAATTAAGTCGTGGGATCGAATCTCTCGACTCATTTAATTGTTGGTTAGTTTAACTAACCAAAAAGTTAAATGAGTCGAGATATTCTATCCCACGACTTATACCTAATAACAACTCGCTTAGCCTCTGCACCATTGCTGTTACAACTACGATTAACACACGATGACATTGCCCTCGTACTAAGATCGAGGTGGTATACATTTCTATGTCGCCCGCTGTACACTTATAGTCTTAAAAATATATCTTTGTCTGCTCACTGTGTCAAGTCCCTAACGTAACTAGTTGGTATTCCGTTCAGTTGCTGCTTCGTTCATCAAACTCTCACCTGATGCCCAGCTGCGCGAGCTCCACGATCCGTAACCGCACTGCGTTGGGGAGCGGCCGGCCGTTGACGAACACTCCGCCCAGCTGGTTCACCTCGCCGTACTGCTGCGTGCCTCCTCCGACGCCAGGGTTGCCCATCGCACCACCGCTTGGATCTGTCAACAAATAAATGATATCAGCTATTTATTTCAAAGCTTTTGGTAACTCGTGAGCTGAATGAGGCGCTACCTTAAGAGCCAAACTTAACTTCGCATATACGTGATGCATCCTGTCAATTCGTGAATAAGGTCCTAGCGAAATAAAGAATATAGTAATACCATTCTATTCGGAGCAGTTAGACTTTGGAGATACATCCTCCTAAGACAACAATCAGATAAGTCTAGTGTTGGATGTCATCCTGCCATAGAGAGTGGGCACAAAATACAGAAATAGGATTTTAGTGTTAAATAGCTGATCAAACGCAGTAGTTACTTAGAGCAACAAGCAGCTGCTTAATATGACAAGAGTTAATAACGCTACTTTGACAGCAATGCTCGTAGGTTCGATTCCCACACAGCACATTTGTGTGCATGAACATGTCTGTTCGTCTCGGTCTGGGTCTTTTTAAGAGAGGCAGAGCGCATTAAAGCAGCCCGTCTGTTAGTACCTTCACCTCACAGAAAATCGCAGCCAAATAATAACTTCCTAGAGGGTTGTTGGGATCTTGCGTATGAATGAGGTGGCCAGTAAGCTCCTAAAGAGTTGCTGTGTTAGCATCAAGGGTGGCTTCGCGCGAGTGATACCTAATGTGTTACATGCGTTTATAGGCTACGGTAACGGGTTAATATTAGGTGGACCGCATGCTTGTATGCCTCCCAACATTGTATAAAGAAACTGCTTACATTCAGGGGAACTGTATATTGTTTTCGATACTGAATGAACCTTATATTCCTTTCTAGTTGAATTCCTATTACTAAAACCGTAAAACTGAGTTAACGAAAATAAAAAAGTTATCGTACGTTTTGCGTGGAAACGTACGAGACGGCCGTAAATATCAGAGAAACACTTTAATAGTCACTTTGTCATATTGATTTGACAAGTCGGCGAGTGACGTCACCGGCCGCCGACACCCGACGCCGGCTTTGATGTCGACGCCGACGCCGACACCGACACCGGCCGACGTCGGCGCGCTCTTTTTGTGGTAACCGACACCAAACTTTGAAACCGGGCCGTCGTAAAATATTGAGACTTGTGTTTACACTCTCGGTGGTGGCGGATCTTGTCGTGTGGCCGGGATCCCCGAACTAGCATTTAACAATCAGGTGGCTGAGTGGTTAACAATACTGCTTTAACACCAACGCTCGTGGGTTCGATCATTCGTGTGTATGAACATGTCTGTTGCTACTCTACGTGTTTTCAAGCGAGGTAGGAGGCAACAAAGCATCCCGAATGGAGAGCAACTCCACGTCACAGTAAACCGTAGTCAAGTAACAATTCCTTTGGGAGTTGTATTGTCTTAGGTTTTCGCGATTGTTACACATTGAATTAAACAATTTTTAACAGGAAGACTCTTCCTGAGTTGAGTCTTCCTGCGACCACGGACGCTGCAAAGCGTTCGAAACGTCAGGTTCAACAAAATAAATAAAACACGCAATACTTCCGTTAAAAACTATTTAATTCCTTTGGGAGTTGTTCCTTTGAGTTAGTGAGGTTACCGGTCAGCTTGTAAGGAGATGCCGTGTTAGCAGCAGGGGTGGCAATATGCGAGCTATACTGTCTATATTATTTATAAGCATACATAAGTATTGGTATTTTCTATCAGATAGGCCGCGTGCTTCTATGCATACGTTGTACAGAAAAATAAAACTGAACAAGTGCGAATCGGACTCGCACATCGAGGTTCCGTAGGTGTTTGGACAACGGCACTATGGTAGTGGTTTACAAAAAATCCTGTGCTTGTTAGAAAGATTTTATTCATATTTACAGAAACAACTGGTGGCATACACTCATACGCCCCAAATGATGTAAAGCAGTTACCGTAGCCTATGAACGCTCGTAATACATTGAGTATCACTGTTGCCATGCCGCCTCTGAGCTTACTGGTGACCTCACTCACACGCAGGAACACAACACACCTTCAGAAAGTTGTTATATAGCTGCGGTATTCTATGAGGTGGAGGTACTTCTTCAGACGGGTTGCTTTGATGTAGCGGTGAATTGAGTTACTAAGTAATATCGCTCTCATCGGTACTCCGCAGGCTATTTCCTTTAGAGCTTATAGTATACACACCCGCTCCATAAAGAAATGTGTCTCAATGAGGTCTGTAAGCTGTACAACATTACACAAGACCTGTTTTCAGGGATAAAAGTTTTCAATTGCAGTCGATACTAGTGTGTGTGACTATAACGTCGGTAGGCATACAAGCATACGGCCCACCTGATATATAGTGGTTACCGTAGCCTATGAACGCTTGCAATACACACAGCAGCTCCTTGAGGACTTACTGGTGACCTCACTCACTCACAAGGACACGACAATTCTCCAAGAAGTTGTTATTTGCCTGCGGTTCTCTGTGAGTAATTCCCTTGCTTACTTTGACGCATTGTACGTCTCTTAAAAACACCCAGACTGGCCCACTGGACCCCTGAAACTCGTACCCCGGAATAAAAGTTGTAGATTCGTCACCAATTCAGGTGCCCATTAGTTCCCTGGTAGGAGACTAGTCAATATTAATTAATTTTTAAGGTACCCATTCGTCCCTTAACATAAATTATAGATAAAAAAGTGTTGAGATAGGACAGTCATAAACAAAATTGTGTGTCTGTATTCATAGTTATAATTAATCAAAATCATACGATTTGCGAAGATTGCGCTGATGCCGCTCTTAGACCCGCTCTTAGACTCTTAGCGGCATCAGTGGATTGTGCTCCTGTTTGCAACAACAAAGGAGAGCAACCGGCGGAGCAGCTGACCCGCAAAGAGATAACTACTTTTTGGTAAGAGGAGATTTCGGTCGGAGGGTCCAGACATGTTCATGCACGCCAAGTTTGACCGGTGTAATAATCGAATCCAGGACCTAAGCACATCTAAGTAGCATTACTAAACACTTAGCCAGCGAGGTCGTCAAAAGGAATCCTACCAATGTAAGAAAACACATGCAAAATTGTAATTACAGCAAAAGTAGCAAATGAGTAAGCGAATCAATCGGTCGTCGGCTGAAAACTCTCGGTTGACAAACTATTGCTCGACGAGTAAAAAGTGTGCGCGTTGATGGATCGCGCGACTCCCCGCTCGTCGCGGCGGAGGACGGAGGTGCAAATTAGTCGTCCCCTCGGAGTGACGGGAGCGTGTCGTCTTGTTGCATTGCCGCCCGCGACAATCAACAAATGCGTATCGATTCGGATTTAGCTCCGACCTCCGACACATCACACTAAATATATATAAACAGCAGGGTAACTACATAAAAGTCACGGCCGGTCTTCAAAATAACAGTAGGGCGATTCTACTAAAAAACTGCAACAGCACTGCTGCGTGTTGTGTGTGAAAGTGAGTACATTTTGACTTTTCTTTAAGCGATCTGACAGCAGCGACGTATAATTAAACGTCAAAACGTACGCATTTTGACACACGTCGCCCAGCAGTGCTTTTGCAGTTTTTTAGTAGAATCGGCCTTTTGCGAATACATTTCGAATTTTGCGAATAGCCCGCTACGCATTCGTTGATTTGAAAAGTGACGCCATATTAAATTCGAACCTTTTTCCCGGCCTATTAGTATAAAAAAAATTGAGCTACTGCATACATCTCTGTATTGTAGTCATTCTTGGACATGGAGTAGCCTAAAAAAATGAAGTCTGCCGTTGTGCATTGATTACAGCGTATACTCTCAGGAGATATAAGACTGATAATAAACCAAGACTAACATATTAAATCGTGTAATCGCATCACTACGATTTCGAGCGACGAAATATCGTATCTTTTTCTCAATATACTTATTTAGATACCAAACATAATATATAATCGAACTGCTCGGAATCAACTCTTTAAAACTCTAAAACCTTCCGATTCCAAAATATGCACAATTTTTATTAAATTCATTCATCATTCAATTTATCTTCTTTATTTTTTCAATGTCCATTGTTCCACAGTCACAGCTAGGGCCAGCCCTGTCTTTGTTGTTTTGAGAGATACACCATCCAAATGTGCAAACCCACTTCTACTTCACGAGTGCGAGTCGTTTGTCTGATTTAGGTTTCAATTCAGTGTAGTGTGATCACTAGCTTCCAATTTCCTACTTGGAATGTTCCTAATTATACTAGAGGAGCTGGGCCTGCGGCGCATTGGCAGAGCTGCTTTTGCACAATAAGTAAATAACAGCAAGCTGCGTAAGCAGAGCTGCTAACCATAACCCTAACCCTTGTGCCAATAAATATTTTGACAATTAATTTGACCCGGAATATAAATTTGCAAAACTTGAAATGAGCTCGCCATACGCGCTCCAATTGACTTTGTATTGGAACGGTTTTTGGGGCGATAACATCACTTATCGATATCCTTTATTGAGCTAATCGAAATTTAATCTATTTTAGGGGAATCTACAATACTTAAGGTACATTCACGTCGAACAATCGGCTCTCTAGCTTCAAAACTGAAGGAGTACTACGTGTAACAGTCGAAAACCGCAAAACTGCAAAAAAGACAATTTTCTCGGTTATAAAGCTTCGCTGGCTAACGCAGCTCTGCAATAATGCTGTTAAAGCCAGAAATTCGCTGTCGAATTTTAAACGTGTTGAAATACATCGAAACCGGACCAATTAGCCGAAATCCAGTGGACCCTGGGCTCCTAAGCGAAAGCGTAAGACGCGACCGGGATTAACGCTCGGATGATGATGATGATGATGATGACTCCTAATATTTTGGACTAAAATTTTGAGGTACTTACTGAAACGTGTTCTGTATCGTACGACAATCTTCTGGATCACATGTTGCATTTGAAATTGAGATTTGGGTGGTCGCTGCACACATTATTACATTCCAACTGTAGCAATTACATTATACTTGTACATGTAATTGCTGCAGTTGGAATGTAATGCATCGATCGTATAGTTTGTAACTGCAGCTCCTGTACAGTTACAACGGTTTCTCGTGCAGTGTGAGGTCTTGCGTTATCATGGAGCAATAATGGTGAAGATCGATTCACGAGTCGGGGCTGTTTCACTGCCAGTTTCGTCATCATTGTTCGATGTTCGGGACGGTTCGGTTCGGTTAAGCAATACTTGACCAGACCTGAGAAAGCAGCAGATGTTTACTGTGTGTGTAAAGCTATAGTGAATAACGCCATGAAGAGACCACCAAACGGTTACCATTAACTTTTTATTAGTAAGCTTTGCTTTAGGACACTGTTGCAGCGTTTACAGCCATTGCATTTTTCGTTTACGATTATCGTAAAGAATCCACTTTTTGACACATGTCACAATTCGAACCAATATTTCTTCATTTCTGTACCGATTCAACAAGTCAACACAAATTCCAAGACGCGTTTCTTTCTGCAATCAGTCAAATCATGAGGCACCCATTTTTCATATTTTTTTATCTTATTGATTTGATGCAAATGAAAAGTGATATGAGTTAAACCGTGCCGCTAATTCCGGGTTAGTTTGACTCGGATCGGCTTCCACCTGTGTGGGCGGTGTTCCACGTGGTTTCTTTCTTCAAGTCGAAGTTTCATTACGAAAGCGAAAACCAAAAACGCACAGTGCGTTCATTAGCAGTCTCCTCTCCACACGCAGCATTGATATCGCGAGCCGTTTCTGCCGCGTTAGTTCCGTGTCGGAACTCGTATTCAAAAATTACTCGGATTTTCGAAGTATCCATCTTTCCCGTCTAAGCTGAATAAAAAATAAACAATTGAAATTCAAAAATCAAATGCTGCACATTTTTAGAAAAGCGTCATAGGTATCATGTAATAAACGTTAAACTCATTACCATAAAGGTTTAATGTAAATTCCAAATATCTATTGCTATAAAACAGCAATTTTAAATTTTAACACCTATTATTTATGATGACTAGACGAGATGCCGATGACAAAACGTGATGAGAAAATGCCATTTCAATGGCAAGGTACAAAGTATGATGTACATCATGTGCAGGCTTAGTTGGTTTTGGACAAAAGTTATGAGAAGTTAAATTTGGATGTTATTTTGGAGAAGTCTAATTTTCATCACATGCAGACACAGCAGCCATAGCAGTATCGGGGTGGCGGCAAGGTGCCTGTACAAACAGCGCGGCGGTCAGTGGATGTCAGCCGGCTTTAGTTTGCGTGAATTAACTAGTGGCAGCACGCCAAGTAGTACCTATGATAAACTGGACACCTGGATGATTAGGTGTTATTCATACGTCCAACAGACAACCGTACAACCAGTTAAGCCATAGCCTATATACATGCTGGCAGTACAAGGAATATGTTTGCCATCCCCGCGACTCACCAGTCTACTGGTAAGCTCGCTAACTCGCGGGAAACAGAACAACGGACCGAAAAATTGCTGCTATCGCGTTAATGATACTTGCACTTGTACAGGTTCCACTTCACAATTTTATTTAATAATTATTTTTACCGACCGGTTTCGCCTTTACGGCATTATCAAGGTATTTTATACAACATATGGCGGTACCGTGCAATCAGTGATAGTGGGTATTGTGGGTAATCCACAGAGGTTACTACTGGGCAGTGTTGTCACTTTATAATTTTATATTGAGTTGTGGGATAATTTATGACAGTTGGGTCTAGTCATTGGTATTTGAAATTTAATAATAGAAATTCAATTGAAATTAATTTAAGTAATCGAAATAAAATAAAAATAATAATCAAAGTGTCTAGTGTCAGCAAGTAAGATAATCAATTACAATGTCACGAACTATTATGATTTAAATAAATAATAAAATATATTAAATGCTAATAGTAAATTACATCCGGAATAATTAAATAAATGTCAAAAGGTAAAATAATTTAATAGGGGAGAGGTGTTAATATCCAATTGTATATTTAAGGCCCTGGATGCGTCTTGATGCAACAACCTATTCATTTCTAAAGCCTCCAACATTTAATTTCTTTCCTTTCTCACATATATGGAGGGCTTTAAAGTTTGTTTGTTGGTCAAAGCTATGAGCTTCTTTCCAAAGGTGTTCAGCAAAGTTGGAATCTGTTCGTTTAAGTTTCCAGCATCTACAGTGTTCCTTGAGCCTAGTTTGAAAGGATCTCCCAGTCTGGCCTATATATTTTTTATTACACTGGGCACAAGACAGTTCATACACTCCACTTTTTAGTTCAGTGGGAGTTCTGTCTTTAGTGTTACAGAGCAGATTTTGTAGGGAATGGGTACTGTAAAATGCTGGTCGACGGTTATTAAGTATCCGTGAACATTTATAGGATATCTTTCCTAAAAATGGTAATCTAGCCCAGCGCATAGTTTCTTTTTATAGGTTGGCCCTGTTACTACCGTTATATGCCAATTGCTATGCCATTTTCGCTCGTTTTTCCCCACTATACTATCTATAATTTTCGAGTCATAGCCGTTATTGAAAGAAATGGTTTTAATTGTTTCTAACTCAGTTAATTGTTTCTAACTAAGAACAGCCACTAAGAGGTTAGCCGATGTTGTCAAAAATTGATTAAAATATTTGTTGTGACCCACAGCGGTCACTATACGCCGCGGCGGCGGCGGCGGGCGGGCTCCCGGCGGCGCGGGGCGGCGGCGGCCGGGCGGCCGGGCGCACGTGTGACACAGCTTTTTGCCACTTCCCAGAATGGGCCATACGTCACTCGTGTCACTCGCTCGTTTGTCGCACTTCAAAGGGTTGGGCGGCCGCCGACGTGACTTACTGGACCGCTCCCGGAAAACTTACGCCTTAAAAGGAATTCGGTTACACAAAGTTGTCAAAGAGGTATGTTTTGTAACATTCGCAAAGTGCCTGGGCGAGCATGTTTAAAATATACTATATCATTATTGCTACCACTACCACTTGGTATATTATTCTCAAACATATCTGTTCTACGTGTATATTCATATTACGCAAAGGCCCGAGCCGGTATACACGGAGAGAACCGAGCGTCACGTGACTCCACCCTTAGACCTGGTGAGGTTTGCTCACTGGTTCATTTACTCCACTAAGATGGCAATCAAGCATATGTCGCTGATTGATAGTAAGCAGTTAATTATAGCCTATGGATAGAGAACCTCATGTTGATGCTGTAATCTCTAGGAAAAAAATATTCTACAATTTAAGAGTTCTCGGTAGAAAACTTCTATGGAACCGCACAGTACGCGACCATTGCGGCTTCAGTGTGTGAGGATGAATTCTCAGCCGTTGGCGAGCGGTGCGGTTACAAAACGGGGTTGTTGGCATCATATCGAACAACACCACGAAACATGCCCCGTTGTACAAAAGGTCGCAAAATCTCTTCTTAAACTCAAAGACTTAAAACCGTGTATGACCTTAAGATCGTCGATAATTCTAACAGGTCGCCTTTGCGTCAAATCGCCAAGTCCAAAGTGGTATCGAGGTGCTCCCGCCCAAAATTATTTTACATTCGTAGCTCTTGTCATGCACACTCGCCCGGTCTTAAGTTTGCAGAGAGCATCTTCAGATAAAAACGATCGATTCGATCATGGTAAGTAAGTCTTGGCCTTGACATCGTCGCACTTTCGAATTGTAAATCTGTTTCGTCTAGTTCAGAACCAGATACTTCTGCAGGGTAGTTAGTAGCATTGCCGAGTGCGGACTCTTGACATGCATACCTATTCTTTGCTGTTTTAAAATCCCAGTCACATCTATTTCTCTTCAATTATTTATTCATTCATTATTATTTTGCAGATAAGCTGTCTAAACTGAAGGTTTAGCTGGTGCATTCAATCCGTGATCTCTTGGTTTTTGTTGGAGGGTATGAGAATTGCACATCTCGAGTCCACCGCAACCTTTTCAGTGTTCCAGCTTACATTTCTCAACGGTCATAAGGTGTCCTGGTCTCTGTTATTTCATCATCTCAGCTACTACTAGTTATACCAATTTAAGCACCTGATACTTTGAAACTGGCAGTCAGCCTGAGATTGGGAGACCGATCCATGCGGCTCCGTAGTCGGCACGCTAGGACACCACGAACTCTCCTGCCTGGCTGCGGGTCATCTGTTACAAGGTACGCCGCGCTCGACGACACAATCTGGCGATTTCTTGCTCCCGTCAATGCTTTTGTATTATTTGAACCTAACGGCATTTCGAGAGACGATGGTAATAGACCGGAAGGTATGACTTTGATTCCTTGTAGGATGGGTGGAAGTGGTCGGGATCGAAAAAAAATATCGTGGTCTCGGCTCCAAATACAGTTTTACTTTATCTTTAGGTCGATACTTTGGGTCCGCGTGACTCACATTCATTTGTTACTTATCTAAGCGTCTGGTCGAGGTTGGTACCCGAAGATCTGGCGGCTGTCTTGCGCAATGCATCGGCATTGGTGTACAGCGAGGTAACGCCGCCAGCATCTTTGGCACAATGCCACGGGGGCCCTTCTCAGACGTTAATACTTAATTTTAACTTGCTTTTTATTTTTAATGTCCTTTTAGTTATTGTAGCCATAGTTTAATTCACAGCTTGCTTTTTTAATTTTGTCGTTTGGAAAAATACTCCCAACTACTCGTAGAATGTTACATATATTTTTCTATTCGTTCGAACCAGTTTAAACATTTATTCCACTGCAAAGTGGGGGTGTGCACTATAGCAGACGTTGAATATATATATATATATATATATATATTCAACGAACTGGGACCTTTGACCTCGAAGATTTTTCTTAATTTTAGGAAATATAAAGAAATTGAAAAGACGCCGGCGCCTGCGACGTGCGCCCGATCGGAGATATTTACTGAACCGTTATATAATAGTTAAAAGATTCAGTCGTTATTTTTTGAAAGTCAAATGCTGCGGTCGTCTCTGCCTTTTTTTTATACTACGTCGGGAGGCATACAAGTATACGGCCCACCTGATGTAAAGCGGGTTCCATAGTCTATTAGACTATTAACGCTTGCGATATAACTCCTTGAGAGCTTACTGGTGACCTCACTCACACGCAGGAATACAACAATCCTCTAGGAAGTTGTTATTTTGGCTGCGGTTTTTCTGTGACCTCCCCGGACGGGCTGCTTTGATGCGCTCTACCTCTCTTAAAACATCCAGACCAAGACAAACAGACATGTTCATGCACACAAATGTTTGTCTTGTGTGATAATCGAACCCACGAGCGTTGGTGTCAAAGTCGCGTTATTCACGACTGAGCCACCGAGCTCTTCAGACTTCTAAGTACATGACTACATAATTACATGGCATATAAAATAGAAAAACGTGGCTATATAAGAACTTCTTGTTTCTCCTAGCGTTATTCCATTTTCTAATCTCTTTGGATTAGCGGCGTCCGCTACCTGTGCCTGAGGACTTGACGAAGATACATATTCCCATGGAGCGACTACCGTCAGACCGCTACAACCCCGAGAGAAAATCAGAACTTTTTAGGTTAAGTCCAGTTTCTTGGAAGTGTGGATTGCCTCAGTATGTTTTCTTTCACCACCGAGCAAGTGATAATTACAGATATGTACATAAATTTGAAAACCCGAATATAGTGAAACTTGCCAGGACTCGAACCCGTCGTATAATAGGCCGATTCTTTATCCACTGGGCTATCAGTGCTCTATCAATGTCTATAAGGAGATAAGAAGGCTGCGGTATAATTTCTTGACACGTAAAATGAGAACATATAACGAAAAAAACGTTACAGGCAATTAGATCTAAACTACGAGTACTTTGTGTGCTTCCGCTCCTGATTAGGTAATGCGAATGGGTACTGCCGGCCGGCACCCATCCACTACCGTTGGTAGAGCATGCCGCCGCTGCCGTGGCTGCGGCGTCTTTGCCTCAGTAGCATGTCGTTCTAATGACTAACATCTACAGCGTCTGAGGATGACTTGTGGAGAGAAACACGTGTCGCTGAGACGACCGGACCAGCCAGGGCAGCAATGGTGGCGGGTGCATGCCGTTCACATTTCAGATGGCGAACACTCGCAGAGACGACCGGAGCAGCCATGGCAGCGGCGGCATGCATCTACTCACGGATAGTGGGTGGGTGCCGGCCGGCAGTAGTTCGCACGAACTAATCGGGAGCGGAAGCTCACAAAGTAGTTTAGATCAAATTTGCCTTTCGCATAGTAATGCCTTAATCTATTAACTATGAAAAAAAACTTAATATCTCCAGAAAAGAAAATATATATCCGACAATAAGTATTTGGTGTTGACTCACCGACACGTGGCCTACATTTATGTTTTTTGAAAATATTATATTAGTCATAACTATGCGCGGTTCATTCGAACACAACTCGGCCAGACGGCGAGGAAACAAGCAAATACCAATAAATACGTGTACTAACATTTGTCGTTCCTTTGTAGCAAAACATTATATTAATCTTCCACGCAGACATATCACACGTTGGAATAAGAAAAAGTGATATTTGCAGCAATAAAAGTAATATATGTGTAAATCGCGCGAAATTATTTACGAGGAGGACAAACAGGCGTTCATGATGCAGTGGCTGCTGATCAACACATTAGGGGATATCTGGCGGGCACTGAGAGCGGGCCGACGCTACAGGTTATCGAT
This sequence comes from Pyralis farinalis, assembly GCA_947507595.1. Lineage (NCBI taxonomy): Eukaryota > Metazoa > Arthropoda > Insecta > Lepidoptera > Pyralidae > Pyralis > Pyralis farinalis. The sequence continues at coordinate 761,051 of OX382278.1, read as the reverse complement.
ATCGATGGTTGAATAAGAAAACGCTAAGTGATCATTTAAATTATGCGCACCAGGTACTTTCAAAGTATCAAAGAGAAGGAACAAAGTCAAACACCATCAGGTCGTGAAGGCAATAGCGAAAGATGTGCAAGATAGCGATTTAATCAAGTAAAAACTGTAACGGTGACTACATTTTATGGGTAAATTTAGAAACAACAAAACAAATTCGACGTCATACAAAGTGTTCGATTAACTTTTTAGCTGATCTGTTTCTTATAATGTAGACGTACGCGATTTAAAATTTTTGGGACAAATTAATTAAAGTTTGTCCCAGAAAAAAAGTTATTTGATAAGTATTGTCGATAATTAGGTCACCACCTAGTAACATTTCCAAACAGCTTTAAAATGCATTGTTGATAAGAGTCATGGCGATGATACATTAATGCTGCTTAAAATAGCACCGTGAGCGATATTCATTATGTTGGTATGACCTCAGATTTATCTTTTATCTTCATATTTTAAAGGGTCGCCGCGATATTTGTGGCGTTTAAATATGCTGATATTATTACACTATATACTGTACATTTACATGACACAGTGTGGGTATACATACTTTAATAACGTCATTAAAATCATTTATTAAGAACATCCCAGACCGCAATACATAAATTAATTTAATGACTGCATAAGATAAGCCAAACAATAAATTCAAGCAAGGTAACGAACAGTAACAAATTACATCAGACGTTATGATACAGATATATTAATCGATACATTGTATCGATCGATTGTGTCGCAGCGTCACATCCCTGACGATATTAAATCGACTCGACTCTTCGAATCGGTTTCTTTGAGTCTCAGCTAATTGGTCGCAGAGGGCGACGGTATAATTAGACCAGCAATAAGTTAGAGTAGCGTAGAAAACAATAAGGCGGGATACATCTTTCTTTGCCCGGCTAATTTATGAACTCCCTTTGACGTTTCACCGTTGACAGTTACTAGTGTTTTCGGCGAATATAAGACATTCATTAATTCATGCGCGACTTCAGAGGGTTTAATATTGTTGGGTATATATTGGTGTATTCGTTTGAAAGTGTCCCGTTCGGGAACAACTAAGGCGGCGATGGTTCGTTAAAACCGCAGCGGATCGCGGCGCGCGCTCCAAATATAATCGGTCGTGCCGTTTAGCCGAGTTCTTTCTACGTGATATTCCGTTTCTTTCAAATTAACAGTTTCTTTCATCTTTCGATATGCTGATGATCAGAAGCGAAAGGTTTTCATTGAATGCTGAAAGCAGATTTAGATATTCAACGATCTAACGTTTTTAGAAACATTTTTGACGCTTATTAAGTAGGTCGACCTGTACCTAAATCGAATTTTGACCAATAATTGGCTTGTCATTATGTAGCACGGCACCTGAGTGTACAGTGGCGTGGTATCCCCGACTAAGTTTGATGGATATGTTCCAAACAAGGCAAGATGGTAAGACAAACCAAACAATGTCAAACTAGAAGGACTTAAGTGTTTGATATCGAATGTATACTCCGTGACGACCCCTGTCGTCCGAGTCTGTCCGATGTCAACACGTTACCGCCTCGTCACGTGACCTGCACTTCAATTTCCACGACGAGGTATCAAATTGGATGGGGTTGAAATTTACGTTAGATTCTGTTCCATAATTACTTGTTATGACCTACATTAAGAGGAGATTCTCTATTACAAGCTCTTTTGTCTCTATTTCTAGCTGTAGCTTCTCACAGTCCTGTCTATGTTTTGTGTAGTGTGGAAAACAACTTCAGGTTGTCGGCAAACAGCGGGCACATCGCGTCCATCAACACACTTGGTAGTGCGTATAATATTAACAGAATCAGTCAAGGCCCAAGATTGCTGCCCTGTCTAACGCCTGATCGTGTACAAATAGACTATTTATATCTCGCAAGTATTTAGGGTTCCCGTGAAAACTCGACGCGGACGAGATAGTCCAAGTGTCCGCAAGTATACAATAGATATTTAAAAATATGGTTTGAATATTCCTACGGCCCACATCTTCTTCTCCAGATCTTCGTTTAGCAGGGCGCAGTCCGTGCAAGTGTGATCGTTTTTTTATCTAAAGATGAACGTAAATCGTCAAATAAATACTCCTCTGACAAATTACACAGCGCCATCTAGTTCCAAACTAAGAGAACTTTGTATTATGGGCACTGAATACTGATAAATATACGTATATCTTTTTATAAATGCCATTATCGATAGATTTATGTTATCTGTAAATAAATATTTATATTTGATATTACTTTAAACTTTTTTTTATACAACGTCGGAAGTCATACAAGAATATGGCCCACCTGGTGTGAAGTGGTTACCGTAGCCTATAAACGGTTGCAATACATTAAGTAACACTCGTGCGATGCCTCCTCTGCTGGTAACACAGCAACTCTTTAGGAGCTTACTGGTGACCACACTCACACGCAGGAACATAAGAAACCTCTAGGGAGTTGTTATTTGGCTGCGGTTTTGTCTGTGGTGGAGGTATTTCCCCAGACGGGCTGCTTTGATGCATCCTATCTCTCTTAAACGAGTTATCCTTGTATATACAACATGTATTTACAATAACATACAAATGTATTGTATACTCGTATATAAATGAATCTCAGAAGCGGCTCTAACAACTTGAATCAAACGTTGTATTTAGATTTTCTATATATATTTTATTTTATATATATTTTTTATTTTATTATATTTTATATATATATTTTATCTATATAAATGACGTTCCTGAAAAATCGCGATTCTATTCAAGAAACCAAAGAACAAGCGAAGCTTGCTACATACTCATACTACATATGGAACACCAGACCCCGACAGACATGTTCGTGTACACATGTGATGCAAGCTACCTAAGTGAAATGAACATTGTTTCAGAACCAGCTGGGCAAGGTACGAGTGACACCCCTGATGTTGCAACTGTCCATATGCTACGGTGAGGCGTCAGGCGAGCCTGGTTGCCACCTTAGTGGTATAAAAAAGTAGTGTCTCGACGGGGCGGTGTCATCGTCCGCGAGCCAGCAGCCCGCGGCCCGCGGCCCGCGCCGCCGCCGTCCAGCGGCCACACACGGCGACAGGCCGCCGACAAAAGGCCCGCTACACAAACAAGGCTACCGCGACCGTGCGTCGCCCGCCTCTCCACTCGAGTGCTCTCCATTTGAATATACCTTCATCCATCGGGCTGGCGACTCGCTGGCTTCTGGATTATTTAATGGAACTTGTTTACTTCAAAACTGTTCTTTATAATGTTCGGTAGACATATTTTTTATAGTAAATTTCGTTCACTGAGAAAATGTATATAGTTAACAAGGTATTGACGAGCTCGGTGGCACAGTGGTGACACGCGCTGTTACGCTACTTTGATACCAACGCTCGTGGGTTCGATTCCCACACAGTACAAACATTTGTGTGCATGAACATGTCTGTTTGTCTTGGTCTGGGTATTTTCTATGTATAATAAGTATGTATTTACAAAAAAAAATGTATTTACGTATGTTTACCAGTTTTCCTTGGCATTTCAGTCGGTCAACCTGCGTTTTGTGCAACGAATTAGTTCTATGTTCGTTGACATGAACTAATTATTTGCGCAAGCGCACAAGATAGATAAATTTACATGTAAATAAGTTTATAGTTTTACAAAAGCTCTCTGCTACCCCACGAGGGACTCGACGTGAGGATATAAGTAGGTAGATACAGTTAGGTACAGATCCACCTAAATAGGCATGCGGAATTGAACCACGACCTTTTGATCACACGTCCGCTCCACCGCGCCCTCTACCAACTGAGCTACGAGGAACATTTGGGATGGTGATGAATTTTCCATTTCTATTCCCTGCTGTAAATCTGTAGGGTGACGCCATCTGCCTAGTAATGTGCACTACAAAGTATACACACCTTACAATTTTGGGGAATTTCGCAAGGGGCTACAGCATAGGGTTCTTCAAGAAAGGCGTGAAGAGGTTTTTACAGAGTCGGCAACGCAATAGTGATACCCCTGGTGTTGCAAATGTCCATAGACAACGACAACAGCTTACCATCAGGCAGGCCGTAGATACGCTTGTTTCCACCTCAGCGATATAAAAAATCTATTTTATCCAAACAAGGCTCTTACTAGAAAGCTCCTGAGGGGTTGCTGTGTTAGCAGCAGGTAGCATCGCGCGAGCTGTAGGTACTTCTTGTATCGCAAGCTTTCATAGACTACAGTAACCAATTTAAAGCAGAGGAGCCGTTGGGATGTTTGCCTGCCGACGTTGTTCAAAAAATTGCAAGTTATTACCCCGGTTGTGTTTAGCAATTTGGATTTTATTTTGCATTTATTATTTATTTATTTAATATTACAACAATAACTCTTAGATTCTATTTAGAACGATATACTAAAAAGCTGAGTAGCTTTATGCGCATACCGGGCCGTCTTATGTATTGTGTGATGTTTGTATTACTCATGACAAGAAAATACAAAAAGTTATAATATAATATACCGGTGAGTTTTGTTTACATTATCTACAGAAGCACTAGTTTCATCAGAATTAAATATCAAAAAGATGTATGTATTTATATGTCTGTTAGTTACTTATTTTCATCATCATTATCAGCCTGTATCTACTCACTAGTGGAAATAGTAACATAGGTATATGCACAGGCAGACAGAACTACTTTCACAATAATATGTAGACGGATGCTCCGTTGGTTCCGACATGTAGAAAGACCGCGGGAGCAAAGAATCACAGAACAAATATGCAACCAGAAAATACTCTTGTATTTTCTCTATTAATCAAGAGTCTTGGATTTCCTCGGACATATAAAGACCGAATTGGCCGTGTTGTATCAGAAGGTGATGTCACGAACACGAAAAGAGCCACGAACCTTGAAAAGGCGTGTAATGAGGTATGTAAAAACTTCGTGTTGTAGTGCTCGATTCTCTCTGCCTACCCCGCAAGAAATCTGGCGTGAAGATATACGTAGATATATATTACGTAGGTATATTATATTTATATACGTAGATACATCATCGTGGATTACACATAAATTGGGTAGGCGCAATGTACTCGTATATGTAAGTACAGGTATTCTAACCGAAATGCCGTCCTCGCAACTCTACCGCAGTCAGTCAAAGATATGAGATTGTTACTTTTATAAGAACTCCAGTACGGTCGGGGAAAGCGACAATATATTGAATATATATCTGAACACTCGCGCCAAGCGTACCTTTTACCCGCTCATTTGTTAGTTTGGAGTTAGATAATTGGGTGTAGTTAATGGTCGCGGTTTGAGAAGCGTGTCGCGTGCCGTTCGCCGTCAGCTGCCCTTATTAACCTCTGTAAACAGTGTCAAACTATTCGCCGGCCATAACTCATGTCTAACTAATTATCGAAGGCACGCGCCCGCCACAGACTGAAGGAATGCACAAGAAACCCCTTATGGCACTGCTAGTGTTAGCGACGTCTGTCAAAGCAATTTGTTACCCTGCGGCAGTTTCATGGGGTTTCGAAGTAATGTTGATTTGATTGGTTATTCTTGGATATCCGGCATTAGAAGCGAGTGACCAGGTGAACTTATTTAAAAGGAAGTCTTCACTAATTGTTATAAATGGGAAATTGTTTTATTTTTAACAAGTTTAGCGGTAAACATTAGGCACCCTGCGCTCACAACAACGTTGTGTTTTAGCGCTTCAATAGCTCAACGATTCAATCCTACTGACCAATGGGAGAATATATTAACCAATAAGCCGATAAGACCCGCGATGTTGATCCGCGAACTAGCCAATGAGAACTAGCCGTTCCACTTTCCCAGACTCGTAGCGGTGAATTAAGTTACTACGTAATATCGTACTCGTTGATTGTCCACAGGTTATTTTTTTCATGATTTTAATACAAGGAACTTTACAGTATCGCACGCGCATTGACATTATCGCTGCCGAGACAGCTGCCCACGAGTTCTGCGACTACACCTCAGTAATGTAGTAATGAATGGAGGAAATACGAACCCTGGAGAAGTCCACGTTCTAAAATCCACGCTGGCGTAACAACGCGACTAAGCGAGGTTTTTTTAAACCAACAAAATTTGATTACCGCATTGATAATGAAGAAATTCGCAGTGCTGAATGTGTGAATACCTAAAAAATGTATTTTGGAACTAATTAATACAAAAGTCATTAATTTTTCCCATTGAATTATGAGAAAATCCAATGTCCGTAATGAAAATGATAAAATGTCGAATATACATGTCAATACAAAAATATGTAACTAATAATGATTAATTGTGATATTCCCGAAATATCGGAAAAAAATGTTTCAGCCGTTTTACTACTGCTACTGTTTCGCTTTCTGAAGTTTTATTCATATAGTTCAAGTTGAACACGGCTAGTTGTACATTAGCAGTAGGTAACATTTATAACATAGGGATGATGCACAAACAAATAATTCATATATATAATACTGGACTAGTACCAAGTGTGTCAGAAAAGGGACCGCGAGCCAACCGGCGACAGGACCAGACCAATCTCGAATATTCGACTTGACCCCACCCATACGCAGAAATAGGTATCTATAGGTTATTAAGCAGCTCACGTCTTCTGTAAGATTCGGGCACAAAATTGAATGCAAACTACTTCACTGCATCCGTCTTATGGCACTCGTGGAGAAGCAAATAAGCATACTGTCTTCTTGATGTAAAGCGGTCACCGAGCGCTACAGACATTTCCAATACGTGCAGTAGGTACAGCTTGCACGCTGCAACTTCTAACGACGTACTTCCTCAGAAATTTCCTGGTGACCAAGACAAAATCTGTGATGAAGGTGATCTGCCCTAAAACTAAACATCGTTGGATCCTATTGCTTATTTTGCCAATAAAACTCGAAGCTCCTTTTCGCGACGTTCAAAAGTCCCGTTGTATGCGCCCACGCATCTGTCAGCGGACAGTAGCAGGGCGGGGTGGTGTCTCCGGCGGGGGCGGGGGCGGTCTTGTTTGCCGCCATTACGTTGTTGACAGAGGGCGACGCGGCCGCTAATGCGTGCGCAAACATTGCCGCCGCTCTCGTCGCCGCCGCCCGCGCCGGCTCGCCGCACAGCACCGCACAGCGCCGCACCACCGGACACTGTTCACTACTTTTCGGTCCCGCAATCACTTTTCAACACCCGAAATTTACAAACCTGTGACGTCATTGAGATAGTGGCTATTACTGGTAATATGGCGGTATTCTTCTATCAACATAGACTTGCCGACCGTAGCCTGTCCGATGGACTTGTCTCGTCATTTCGAGCTTCTCCACACTTTAAAATGTTTAACCTATCATTAATCAATATAAATTTAAAAGGACAAGTTCTACAGAATGCTACGAGTGTTGAATTCCTAGGGCTAACTACTGACCCAAAACTAAATTGGAAAGGGCACTCGGAGAAAGTGTGTTCAAAAATAAATAGGTTCCCTTATGCACTCTATAAGTTAGCTAGCAAAAAAACTGCTATTACAGCCTACTTTGCTTATGTAGAATCCATAATTAGATATGGACTTTTGATCTGGGGAAACGGCGTCGACACTCAAAGAGTATTTCTCGCACAAAAGAGATGTGTACGAGCTATTTGCAACATTACACCACGTACTTCATGTAGGCCTTATTTCCGAAGTCTAAATATATTGCCATTCCCCTGTCTCTATATATTAGAGATAGCTAAATTTGTCATGAAAAATAAACATAAGTTTCTAAACGTTAAAGATCGGACACGAAGAAAAGTAAGATGCGCCAAGAAAATCGACTCTAACATTGTTCCCAAAACTACAAAATATCAAAAAAATTGCGATATGATGTGTATAACAATTTTTAACAAAATACCTGACGCCTTTACAGAGCTACCATTTAATAAATTTAAAGTACTGTTTCGTAAATGCCTTCTGGAGAGAACATTTTACTCGGTTGAAGAATTTTTAAATTTTAATTGATGTATGAATTAAGTCTAGAGACGAACAAAAATATTTGCATGCTATTTATTTTACATAGCTAAATAGGAGATTTACCCCTGTATATTCCATCTGCATTATTGTACCCTATTTTTATGCAAATAAATTATTTGAATTTGAATTTGACGTTCCGGTAGTTCTATCTTATATATATATAGAGCTATCTTATATACCAATGTAATAATTATACTTATAATGTTTGCTATATACGTAGTTGAATAAGAAGAAATTCGTTGTATTCTTAAATCTATATTCTACTTGTCATTATATATCCATTGTAAATATGAATTCCAAACAATTTCAAAGAGCGGCGTATGAATACGTTCAATTGTGAAGTGAGTCTTCCCAGCAGCGGGGCAAGTGCAAGTTCACACGATGGTAGTGGTTAGTGCTATTCTGTACACGGTGGTTGTAATAACTTCCATTTTAACATTGGTCAATGCACAATGACAAAATGGAACGGATACTTTGAACTTCATCCAGAGTGGTAGACTGGGTTAAAAACAGGGTCAAGTTCCTGGGGCCATTTGATATAGAGCAATGACGGACCTGAAGCCTGCCAGCAGTAAAAACCCAATAAACGAGCCATTTGTCGACGAGAGCTATAAATTGTAATAATATGCCGAACCATATATTCTCCTCTACTCCTGTTGTCATCAAGATTGTTATCCTCCTGCGAGTAAGTATATAAAGTTCACCAGAAAAATCTTAAGAAATTGATGCGTCAGTAGCGCGGGGAAGCCAAGCACGAGTAATATGCACTTCTCTGCTCATTCTGTACACCACCATCCATCTATTTATAACTTCACCCCAATCTCTTGCGGGGTAGGCAAAGAGAACACCACATGACTCGGTCATTACATGCCTCACTCGCTTCTTTAACATTTAAAATGCTTGTCATGTACGGTCACTACTTTTAGGGCTTCTGACATCTTCTGATAAAACACGACCAATTCGTAATTGGTAGGTGAGTCTTTCTAGTAGTACCTTTTTATTTTAAAGTTTTTACTCAGCCCTAAACAGATTTCATTTAAAAATCTTAAAAGTTTCTGTTCGTCGACGTCGCCGTCGGTACCTAACGTCACGTTTGCATGCCGTGACATCGACAAACACGGCTACCGAATGCGTGTATTTGTCGATGAATCTGGTCGGTAGCGTTTGCCGACCGCTCTGTGGAAAGCAAACGACTCGAAAGTGACATGGCGTGTCGCTGTCGGTGACACCGGGCTTTGTTTACCGGAACATACCGGTTATTAGGCTACGTAATCCAAAAAAATATGAAGAAACCAATCTTAGCTCGGTGAAGAAGTAGGTACGTAGTGCCACTAAGAAAATATGAAATTTCTTTTATAGTCCAAATCGGACTTTTTAACGCCAGTAAGTTGGGGTTGCAGTTTTGAAGCATAAAGATGAGACGGAAATCTTTTGAAGCTACTACAGATACACAGAAGGTAGAAAGCGAATGTTTTAGAATATCCAGTACAGTTAAGGACGTTGATAGTCATTGAGAATTCCATAGCTTTCGATTGAAGATGAGAAAATATCGAATACCTTCTAGTATACAAAGTGAGACAAAGAGTCTTCTTATACTTGAAGATTCAATGCCGTGAAAGTTTAGAATCATCGACAATTGCCACAACTCGTCCCTGAACCAAATCAGAAGGTTCTAGCTTATATCTGGGTACTACCGCCTAACGGTGACTACAGTACTCCATGTGCGGTATATCTTGGGACTTGTATAACATAGGTCTTTGCTCCGCGCTGAAGTACTGTTTCGTTTAGTTGAGCACACCAAGTTTTTTGGATTCCAAGAGATCTGGTCACCAAGAATCCCAATGTATGTTTTACGATATTTTCGATAATTGTGAACAGACTGTAAAAATTCTCTCTTAATAATGAATTCTGCTTTAAATTTGGAAAATTTGGTAGAGTCACGACTTCCTTGATGTCAAACAGTTTTTGAACAATAGTAGGTATTTCTTGTGTAACACATATTTCGTTCCGTCATATCCAACGAGGCCACGCCGCCCCATACAATAACAATAAAGACAATATTTACCGCTACAAACTGCTCGAGAGTACATCTAAATAAACTACAGACAAACATATGGCGATGACTTTACTTGTATATTTTAACCACATTGGAAATCCTCCTTTATTCTCAATAAAGAAAGTTTAGTTTTCAATTTTGTTATTTTCATAAATCAGGGCCTCAAACCGCGCTACCAAGAGGTTCCCAAACAAGCGGAATGGCCGGATAGTGTAACATAATTCCTTGTTTGTCGATGTACTTATCGGTCTGGCGCTAGCGTGGTATCCGATTACATTGCTACATATTGGGGCTAATTTTTAAAGATTACCTGCCCATTGTTTGGGAATCGCTGTGTCAATAAGGATAGGCATTCGTTTAAATCGAGCTCTCGTTATCTGATGAATGTATTACTGCATCATTCTCTCTCAGCGTGGAGATCAGCCTCGCACAGTGGAACCGCAAGGGTCGCATTCTGTACAGTTCAAGAGATGTTTGCTTCGGAAGTTTTAGTTGTGGAATGAACTCCCTGCCGAGGCCCAAAGACCACAGCATGAGGATCTTCAAAAAAGGCGTGAAGAGGTTTTTACGGGTACAAACAATACTGGTCTTGCTAGTGTCTGTGGTCTATGTTAGTTGCTTACCATCGGGTAGGCGGTACGCTCGTTGTATAAAAATATCTAAGTAACTTCTTCTTAGTCTGCAATCTCGGCGACCACTTGTTTCTTATTCAATAAAATACGAGTGTAAATAACTCACCATCAGGCGAAAGAAGATCATCGAACGAGCCTCAAGCAAAAGAGGAGTAGGATGGTATTCTATACAATAATAAGCAGCCAAAACTATTCGAACTAACGGTGAGTGAGTGCCGGCCGGCGCTAGTTCTCATGATATAGTTGGTGGGGGAAGCACACAAAACAGGTTTGATATTTTTTTTATACCACTAAGGTGGGCAATCAAGCATACGGCCTGCCTGGTGGTAAACAGTCACCGTAGCCTATGGACACTTGCAACACCAGGGGTGTCACTGATGCGTAAATGCATGTGAATTAGTAAAACATTATTTAAACTCTGTATTTTTATCAATCGCCTCGTGTGGGAGTCGAACCGAAAGCCAACATCACTGGCCCGTGGCCCCCGACACGAGAGAGGAAACAGAGCAATAGGCGCGATCAGGCAAGGGAAGAACCTCCACCTTACAGAAGAGCGCAGCCATATAATACCCTGGAATACCCTTGTATATGTAAATAAGTCGATTTCTTTTTCATCTTATCATATTATTATTATTATATATACCGTTGTTGGAAACACGTTAAGTTTTGACAAGTCCGGTGGTGAAGTGATAGCTATGTATGTGGGTTTGACTCCCAGACATGACAACATTTTTGGACAAGCATGAACAACATAACAAGTTTTAGTTGCATGGTTTTCAAATGCCTTTTTTGTCATATTGCTGTCTCTCACTTTGCCAAGAGGGGAAGTCAATTCCAAACCTTTCTACTCCTACAAATTTCTTCGGATTAAATTCGTTGTGAGTCCCAAGGCAGCTGTAGTTCACCCCGAGACAGCAATGGACTTCACTAGTCATTGCCTTTTTTGGTGGTCGCCGCTGTTAATTCTGGCTACACAGGAGACACAGTGGTGGGTATGAGTAGTGGGCCTGTCCCGTTATAAAAAAAAGCATGAACACGTCCGCTTGTTTTGGTCTTGGTTAAGAGAGAAAAAGCGCATCAAATCAGCCCGACTGGGAAGTACTCCGCCTCACAGAAAACCGCAGCCAAATGGCAACTCCCTGAAGAACTGTTGTGTTTCTGCGAGTGAGTGAGGTTACCAGCAAGCTTCCAAAGGAGTTGCCGTATCAGCTGGAGTGGTATCACGCGAATGACCTGTATTGCAAGTCGTTCATAGGCTACGATAACCACTTTACATCATTCCAGCCGCATGCTTACTAACGTTGCATAAAAAAGTAAGGTACAGATATATTTCATTTATATATTAGTTTGGACCCCTATATATTCCTGAGATGGAAAGAAATTTAAACGTTCACCAGTACAAGCTATCACCGCGGCATATAATAATTTTTACGTCGTACATTAACAACAGACTGTCGACAAAAATATAAGATATTTTGTCTTCTCCATCGATAGCATGTAGGCAGATTTAACAAACATAATATTTATTCATAACCGGTATAAATAATATAACAGTTTGTTAGAAATGGTCGCTTAGCTCCAAAACCTTTGGCAAATTGGCTCCAAAATTGTGTTGATAATTGAGTAACAACAAGCCGATATCGCGGCGCCGCGCACTACCTAACCGCTTAATTAACGTTTGTTTTCCATCACTAGTTGATTCCCTGCCGCCGCTCGCATAATGAAGCGGATCGAGCTGATAAAAGGCTGTTGGGTTTCGAGTTTTCACTTCTGATTTCACTGTTTCATTCACAGGAGAACTATAGCGATCAAATTAATTTTAATGAATCTCGAGATAAACTTAACTAACTTACCGCCCTTGTGAATGACGAACATATAGTATTAAAGAATGTTGATTCTGTTGATTGTTGGCGCTTGGTGGAATTTTGAAGACTGATTGTAAAAATACCTTTATAATTCCGTAAAGGCGAAACCGGTCGGTAAAAATAATTAATAAATAAAATTGTGAAGTGGAACCTGTACAAGTGCAAGTGTCAACATTAACGAGATGTATTAAAGACCGTAATGAATCGAAGAACGTATGAAATTTGTTTTTATGTTAAGTCACAAACTTGAATGTTACAGGACTATAAAACATATAGCAGAACAAATTTTGGAATATTTTTAGAAGTGTTGAGTCTTCTTATGGAACTCGTACGCAACAAAGGGAATGCCCATCGGCTATACAAAAAAATGCCTGAAATGAACAGAAATTATACGCCGAATTATGCATTTAATCGACGGACATTACAATTACAATAATTGTCTTAAAATTTGGTGAAGTTACAAAAAATATTTTTAAGAATTTCAAAAGCCCCACCTTTTAGGCTCCATAAATCACATGCCCTTTGCCTGACTGACATTAGGTGACGTATGACATTTCATTAATTTCATTCATGATGTTTGCTACTTGAAATTATGGATGGTACTTAGCTTGGGCCCGATACCAATCCAACATTTATCCTCCTACACAGTTGCTCGACGTATTAATAGTTCGATGATGAATAAAGCAATGAAATTATTTTTTATTTATTGCTGAATATTTCCTAACCTTGACCACAGTATAAATAATAGTACTAGTATTTACTACGTACGAAGAGTATGGCCACTCCTGACTCCTCCCCGCACTCGCGAGCCGAGACGCCCCCCCTCTGTAACGATGTCAATCATAATCTGTAACCGTTTTTAATACAACGCTCCGGCTCGATTGTTTTTGTTGGAGTGTTTTCTATAATAGACGTAGATATTGGGCACGGCGCCGAACAGGTGACAATCGTTCAATATGTCGTTTTTTGTAAGAAGTGGCCAGATCGTGCCTCGACATAACCTATCTTTTCTCAAAAATCTTTCTAACTAGGTTCTCGTTGTTTTTAAATAATTACTGTAATTGTAATGGCTTTCGTTTAATTAGAACTACAATTCGGAGTATAATTTATTTTTGTTTATTTCAGGCATTTTTTGGGCATTCTCCTTTGAAAGTCTAACCAAGCCGCTTCTGCCGGGTCCCGGTAGGAGAAAACTAAAAAATAAAAATCATTCATTTGTACTCACAGCACAACACTGTTCAGTAGTATATACATAGCATGTAGTTTAATGTTAGACACTAAATCAACATAAGTATGCAAAGATAAACTTAGAATAATTCCGGCAAACAGCGTTATGCAATGTCACAAATTATAATTTTTGGGGATCGTATTGGTGGAGGAATATTATTCCAGCAATGAGTAGCACTATACTTGAAACTACCCTGAAAAGCTCCTGGCCTGTAAGAAGTAACACCGAGCAGAGTATTTACGAGCAGTCTGCATCCAGGTCAGCCTAGTGTAAAGATAGTCTGGCTGAAAGGTGTTGATCGCGTCAAACAGGGGGCTGGCAAGATGAAGATATCTGCGCAATACCATTTTTAATAAGTTACTTGTTGGGACAGTGAAGCAGAAACGAGCACAGGAATTTTGAACACCATGTATTAACCTCTCAGTTCTGCCTAGATAAGGTCCATACACTGCATCTACATGGTTGACCTTTGAAAGGATTAATGGGGCACACACACAATCTTATTCTCCAATCAGTACTTAGATGAGAACGAACCTTATACATACATCGGTTTCAATTTATAGAATTAATTTTGTACTGCTTTAAGTCTGTGCATTTCAAAATGATCTGTAAGAAGTACTCTTGGACGTTGACCAACATGCTAGCCATTTGAGATAGGATGGGTACACGTCGCGCGATCTTCGGCCAAATAGCGAAAAATGTCCGCAGTGCTCTGCGTACGTTTAAAAAAACTATAGCTACCAAACGGAATATCATGAAATTGTACACGGTAACAGACTACATCTTTTATCAACAAAGACTACTTTTTATCGATAGATAATATTTATTTAGGATTCCGCCGTGAGAGTTCAAACAACCACGCGCCCGATATTGCAGGTAGTAGCTTAGCAATTGATATAAATTTGAGATTGATAACTTCTATCGTTATTTAGGCAAAGGAGGGACAGACCATATGCCTGTTTGCCTCCTTAAAATAGCAGATAGCTCATTGTACCGCCGATGACCAGCGTGGGCCGGCGCGGCTCGTGCGGCGGACCGGGGCGCGGCGCGCGCGCAGTGACGCGCAAGATAACCCCCGGCGACCGCGGCCACCGACGACCTACGACACGCAGGCCAGCGGCACCCAGGCCCCCGGCTACTGTTTACCATATTTACGCCACTAAGGTGGAGTAAGTGGATTACTAATATTTGGCACAGCTCGACTGTTTGTAAACTAAATTTAAGCCAGAACTGTCGCTGCCACTGAAAAGAGTCTGAACCCTTGTCGGAAATTGTTTTGCCGAAAAGGTCTTATAGGTTTTAAATAGCTGATGAACTTAAAGATATCTGGAAATAATTTAGCTTAGAATATATATAATTTTATTTGTTATCTATTGCATTTGAGTTTTAACTTACCAGGATTAACAGACTTACAAGCAAAATGCCAGCGCCGAAAATGATCAGGAACACCGTTACTATATGAAATATATATGTTTGTCTGTGTGTACGTGTGTCTGTCTCTTTTTTTCGAATATTCGAATTTTGATTTCAGATTCGGATTCAGCATAAAAAAGTAGAATAGGAATGTTCAGGAACACGGTTTCTATCTCTTAAAGAACATGGTCAAAATACCGACAAATTTAAAAAAAATTGAATTCTTATATAATTGACGAGCCAGGTGTTCCTCTGGCAATGCAAGCTTGCGCATTCTCAACTTGTTTTATGTTGTATTATTCTGTGAAATATCTTATTGGTATGTTGGCTAGTTACTGTCAACATTTCTTTTTCGCTAATGGTCATTTCTGAAATGCTGGTAGACAAAACAATAGGTAGATAGGCAAAAAATGTACTAATCAGAAAAAATATTATATTTTAGGCGTCTTTACGTCAGTTCGTTGTCGTTTTTTTCTGTGTTAGGATTTTTTCTCAGGCACGCGTGAAGGCATCAGTTGATGTCAATATCAAATACTTATGACTACAGTACTACGAGTACTATAAAAATATCAAGGTTCTAAGTCAATGCAATGACAAAAAATATAAAATAGGAAAAAATAAGTATAATAAAGTTTGAAGTATTATTTAAAAAAAAAGGCGACACAAGCCAGGTAAAAATGTGGCGTTTACAGATCGACATATTAGTCGTTTCGACGTAGCTGATGAGCTAAGAGTTGACCATAAAATTGTTTGGACCCATTTGATAAAGTCAGGAGATATATTAAAAACTCGTTATGTGAATGCCACACCAGCTCACTACAAGAGACGCAATGAATCGTGTATTCATTTACAATTCTGATTATTGAACCGAACCGTTTTTTTTTAATTACCATGGTGATGAAAAGTGAATTACCTTCCGACGAGAACGTGCGAAAAAGATCATTGTCAAAGGGCAGTCAAGGTCTTCGTATTTTGCGCAATATATACATATTATAATCATATATATGTAAATAAACTAAGATAAAAAATATCTTGTGTTTGTATATAAAATACGAAGGCACTTTTTCCCCGACCTTTGAATTTGGAATTGGTATTTATTTCTACTTTTTAAATTAATGAGAAATCGTACAGACAATGCAAAAGTTCGTCACCCGTAGTGAAAATGATAAATTTTCATGTATTTATGATTATTTTTTGCTTACTAGTTTTCTTTCCCCTCAAATTGCTCTGTTCGTCTTCAAAACACAAGAGGAAAGCACCTCATCTAAGCATCGTGAGACGTTGGTAGTCTGAATTTGACCGTGGATGTTACAATCTTGAATGTAGATCCTTAAATTGTGACCACCAAGGAAAACGTGGTGATTTCTAAGCGTTTGAAGAAAACGCAGACAAAAACCGTGCTATAGGTAGCACGGTTTTTGAAGTACAGTATTTAGTACTGACTATTCAAGATTTTTAAATGAATTTCAATGTGGTCGGCGATTATATAAACGTAACTTAAGTTGCGAGTTTGGAACTCATTTTTGCGCAATGCGCATGTAGACTCGATGACTAGAGAGATAGAAGCCATGTCCACGTTAATTTCTTTATCCATAGTTTTCATTTACGTTCATACTACAGTGTACAAACAAACAGTAGTGACGCGCGACGCGGTTATCGCCATCGATAACCCTTGACGCCGCCCTGCGGACCCGCGATAACCGCGCGGTGCTGGTGCAGCGCTGCGCCCGCGCCGCCCCGCTCCCCATTTATACTAAAACAGGTAATTAACGATGACTGCCCGATAAACTAACTCTTATCAATATTTTATTCGAAAGCAGCTAATATTAAATTATTGTGCCAATTTTCATAATAATACGGTCAAAGTACACACCTTTTAGTGTTTTAGTATGTATTTTTTTTATACTACGTCGGGAGGATGCAAGCATACGGCCCACCTGATGTAAAGCGGGTACCGTAGCCTATTAACGCTTGCGATATATTAAGTATCACTCCCCCGATGCCTCCTCTGCTGCTTACATAACAACTCCTTGGGAACTTACTGGTGAACTCACTCACTCGCAGGAACACAACAACCCTCAAGGGAGTTGTTATTTGGCTGCGGTTTTCCGTGAAGTGCAGGTTCTTCCCCAGACGGGCTGGTTTGATGCGCCCTACCTCTCTTAAAAATATAAGACGATAATCTTTAACACCCTACGGAGACCGATTGGAATGCATAATAATGACTAAATAAGAAGCTATACGTACCTAAGACTCATTCTATCATAACAACTAAACTGCTGGATCGATTTTGACTAATGTGTATACCTGCTGAAGTTCTAAGTTCAAGAAAGTTCAAGGTGTCTGATATCTAAAGAGGAAATTATAAATGACTAGCTTTTACCCGCGGCTTCGCTCGCATTGATAAAAAATATATTATTTTTTTAATAAAATTATCCTATGTTACTTCTGATACCTCCAAGTGTATACCAATATGTGTACAAAGTTTCATGATGATCGGTTGAGTAGTTTTCGCGTGAAAACTTAACAAACAAACGGACATTCACATTTATAATATTAGTAGGATAATTTAGAAACATTTTACTTTGAATGAATGGAACCGATTGCATATTTTGTCATCTAATTTTATTTTTGGCATAAGGCATTATGCTCTCTAAATGTTAAATTATTGCCTCAACAAAAAATATGTAAAACAGGTTTATATTTTCATATATTTGGTTTTTGTTTTCATCGCAGTTACTTAAGGTCAGGGTTAATTACAAAAACTGACCATTTAGATAATGACTCGAGCTCACGTACGAAAGCAACACGTATGTCGACAATAGTACCTACATCCCTACACTGTCTCATACATCGGACCGATGCAAGTGGCCAGTCACGAGTTATCAATGAATTATATAACGGGTTACTATGTATGTATCTACACACATTTAATGTTATAGCTGTTTAAAGCGTGTTTCTTTGTCCTTCCTGGACGGCTGCTCGAAACGACAGATTTAGACGTTGATACAAACATAAATTATGCTGATGTAGGAACTAATCTTTCGAATTGATCTTCTCTCATCATTTCTGAAATTTTTTTACTAACGTGTAGTTTTTACAATATTTCTGCGCGATATATGTTACTTTGATAAGGTATCCACGAGGGAGTTTTTTTTTATAATATATGGCAATAGTGTTGCTACTTTATGCCAGTGTCAAAGTCTTCAGTTTAGAACCATTTGAAATTCTTAATTATATGTTCCAGCTTCAGGAACTGTGCTGAAAAAAATACTTGGGAAGGGTACCTAGACCCAATTAACTCAGATTAAATACCACCCGTAAAACGACAGTGATTTTACAAGGTTTTCTTGATGAACTTATTCACGTCTTCCAAAAAGTGCATACACGTGTAGTATTTGAGTTTTTTCATTATTGCGTAATTTCACTAGCACTTATGTTACAAAATACTATCGAAATTGTCACATAAGACTAATTTTATACTGAATTGTAAACATTTCAAGTAAAACAACAATGTCACTCGTCAAAAGCGCGGGAAGAAGCCCACCAGGGAGTTGTTATTAGGCTGCGGTTTTCTGTGAAGTGGAGATACTTCCGCTTCCAGGGTGTTGTCACTTGATTGTGTTCGTCTGAAAACGGAGTTACTCTTTTTTTACCGGGACAGGCTCACCACTTATACCCACCACTGTGTCTCCTGTGTAGCCAGAATTAACAGCGGCGACCAACAAAAAAGCAATGAACAGTGAAGTCCATTGCTGTCCCGGGGTTAACAGAGTTACTTGTCCACCTAAACTTTTTTCTATACAATGTCGAGAGTCATACAAGCGTACGGCCCACCTGATGTAAAGCGGTTACCGTTGTCTATGAACGCTTGTAATACATTAAGTATTACTCGCGCGATGCCTCCTCTGCTGCTGACACAGCAACTCCTTAGCAGCTTACTGGTGACCTCACACGGAGGAACACAGCATCCCTCTAGGGAGTTGTTATTTGGCTGCAGTTTTCTGTGACGTGGAGGTACTTCCCCAGACGGGCTGCTTTGATGCGCCCTACCTCTCTTTAAAACATCCGGCCCAAGACAAACAGACATGTTCATGCACACAAATGTTTGTCTTGTGTGAGAATTGAACCCACGAGCGTTGGTGTCAAAGTGGCGTCATTTCCGGAGTCGGTGCGCCACCGAGCTCGTCGTAAGCTGTTTGTGGAATATCATTGTGTCTGATATTTTTCCAAAGTCGCTAAGCGGCAGCGCACCGCTCTTATCAAGAGAAACAGTCTCACGCAAAAATAGGTAGTAAGCAAACTTTATTGCGGTGCCTACTAAGTAGCATATAGTACTTTGTTAAATGTTTATTTCCATTCAGTCGCAGCTTCGGATGCAGGCGGGCTACGGTAGCGTAAACTCGTTTAGATTCAAATTACATAATAAATAAATATAATATAAATTACAAAATACATGTCCGTAAAATAACACCTAAGTATTATAGTATTAACTCTTCAATCTACCAAATCGTAGAGATTATGTATATACATATACAAGTTCACAATATCTTACCTTATCTTACCTGACAGAAGTTTGTAAGAAAGATATGACTCCAATGAATCCCATAGTTGTAGTGTTACCGTTAATCCGTCAATGTGTTACGTTTGTTCAGAGGTCGTGAGTAAATTGCGACGTGAGTGACATGTGATCGAACTTTGCTATAAATATTATTGATATTTTTCCATCTTACTCTCGCATTTATTAGTTTGTTAGTAATTTATACAATTCTTCGTGTTTTGGGGGAACTTATTATGATTGTAAATGAAGGCGAAGACAAAAGCAAGGTATCGAAGTCTAGTTTCAAAGTTGCCGCCCCGTACGAACTGCCCGAAGGTTGGTGCACATAGGTTCTTAGATTCATAGAAATCGTTGTTAATAGCAGCTGCTCTGATAGCATGGACATGATGCTGGTAATATATGATAGTAAATTACTAATGAATATTTTCAATTGATGCGGTTGATAGTACAAAATTATACAGGCGGGACAACTTGTGCCTGAAATTGAGTTTCAGGCACAAGTTGTTATTGATAGTTTGACTAAAGGACAAGACATGGGGCGGTTGAACTTACACCGATTCAACGAAGAATGATTCCGAAGTCACACAAAGAAGAAGGTCAAACTAGCGTCCAAGAAATTTGGTTCACATAACAAAGCGAAACCGTAATTCAATTCGGAGCAGATGCCTATACACCTACAAGACTAACGTAATACGGAATTACTTCGAAGCCTGAACCTTGTAATTCTATCGAGAAGCGAGCTGTGAGAATTGTCGAAGAAGCTTACACACGGCAATGAGGCCTTAACTTTAAGGAGATATCTTCCCCCTTTGTGTTCTCTACCGATTATATCAAGGATCGTATTCCGAAATTTTGTTCGATATGATACAGCTTCCTTCTACAAGTGTACTGGAACTACAACGGCCGCGTACTGAAATCCTTGTCGAACTTCTCTAAAGAGACTACAGTATCAGATTCTTCTAAAAGAATGTTGGTAGGTGCGAAGAAATTTTACCAAGAGCATCATTCGTGCGTTTATCAATATTCTCCGTAACTTTTACAAATTTAGAAATTACATTGTCTTGTTTATAAATCTTATAGATTATTGAGCTAACAGTCCGGAGCTATATTAAGCCAATCTAACGATAAAGAGTTCCAAAGTGTAGCGGCTAGAATAGTGATCAATTTGGCAGATGTTTGCAGGAAGGGGTATCCAATCATGATTGCAAACGCCTTTAATAAATATGAAGAAAACAATAACAATAACTCTGAGACTCTGAGATATGAGTAGGTATAGAAATGCACTGTCTAATAATCACAAACTCAAAAAGAAAACAGCAATCGCATCTGTGATCTTTTTTTAAATTTCTTTGCTATAATTGATGTGTATCGAAAGCCTGGGGCTGGCCCTGGCTGGCTGGCTGGCCAGGGCTGGTACCCGCAAAGCTCTTCTCATTTTAACACCGATGCTCTCTTTCAGATCAACTCTGTTTCTAACATTGATAACGTGCCACAAATATTGCGCAACGCTCGCATTTCGACCGTGTTTATCCTACTTTCATGCTCTCTGCCATACCTAGCGCAAGCGTAGCGTAATCGTTGGGACCAGCACTGCATTGTGTATAGCGAGCTGTGCCTTTTGGCTCAAGCTTTTACTGCCAAGAAATTTTCCCAACGCTCCATTCACACTATTACCAGCACCCACTCGTCTTTCCACACCAGCAGTGTACCTTCCATCCCTGCCGAAAGCGCACTTGTTCCGACAATTCATCCTTACATTGGTTCTAGTTTTTTCTCTATCAAATTCCATTATCTTTGTTTTTTTCGCATTCAATAGTAAGCTAACTAATTGGATGTATGTTTTTAATTTCTTTTGAAATTACTTTATGCCAAGATTCTGTGACTATCTCCGAATGATTTACAGTTCATAACTATCTTCGTCCAGCATTTCTATCAATTGTTTTTAAATGACTGTACAGGAGAACATCGAAAGAAAAATAGTACACGAATTCCGTTTGTCCACCTCGTCTGGCGCGGACAGAGGAACACAGTGGATATACGGAACGACCCTACGCTCTCCGCGAAATGGTGATTGATGCTCAGTTAATATTAACGTAACGATGGAGATAACACGAGAGGGTCATTAAATGAAGCGTGCGAAAGATTTTTGAAAGTATTGGAACAATACAACATAAGTGAAACGAGAAAAAATAATGATCAATGTATTTCGGAAGTGACAAGATTTGGCCAAGTTTCCATAATGAAAGAAAAATGTCGAAGAGACAGAAAAGTTTAAAATATGAGCCAGTAAGACAACCTCAATGTTAACAGTTTCAAATACATGAAGAGACATCTCATCCTGTCCGATAGCCCTTGCCTAATTTTATTAATTATTCCCAAGATATCCACAAATGTATACCTACAGTTTATTTAGCGGATTAATGGTGACCGAGACAATATTTTTGATTCAATAAAGTAATTGTTCACTTATTGCATCAATATTATTGATCACATCCGATTATTTTTGCCTATAGGTATACTATCTTCGCATTATATGATCGTAGTTTAAAAGAACCGAAAACTGTAGTATTGCGGTCAAGAGAATGGGTAGGCAACTAGATCAGGTAGCGAAGGAGGACCATTAAATAAATAATAAATAAATATTGTCGGACAAATTACACAGCGCCATCTAGACCCAAAGTAAGCGAAGCTTGTGTTATGGGTACTAGACAACTGATAAACATACGTAACTACATTTTTTTTTGTAAATACATACTTATTATATATATAATACCCAGACCAATACAAACAGACATGTTCAGGCACACAAATGTTTGTACTGTGTGGGAACCCGAACGAACCCACGAGCGTCGGTGACAAAGTAGCGTAACAGCGCGTTCCACCACTGCACCACCGAGCTCGTCGATATTGTAAAGAACATGAACACAAAATACTTGGTAGCGGTCTTCCGATTCCTGATCCGTTAAGATGGCCGGAGTCCACTCCCTAAGCCTAAAGATTTGGCGAAGACATCGATTTTGAGACGGAGCGACTGCCCGCAGACCTCCACAGCCTAGAGGGAAAATTAGATTTTTGTTGTGTTAGGTCACACGAAACTATCGAAATATAATTTGTTGTACGTGCGGGTTTCCTCACGATGTTGGACATCACCGCGGCACCGCCACCGCCACCGCCATCGCCACCGCCGAGCGAGTGATAACTACAAGTCATAAATCCGAAAACACGAATTTAGTAGTACGTGCCCCGGGATTCGAACCAGAGATATGTTGCTCAATAAAGCGGTTTTTTTATATACTACGTCGGGAGGCATACAAGCATACGGCCCACCTGATGTAAGCGGGTACCGTAGCCTATTAACGCTTGCGATATATTAAGTATCACTCACGCCTCCTCTGCTGCTTGCACAGCGACTCCTTGGGAGCTTACTGGTGACCTCACTCACACGCAGGAACACAACAACCCTCTAGGGAGTTGTTATTTGGCTGCGGTTTTCTGTGAGGTGGAGGTACTTCCCCATCCAGACCAAGACAAACAGACATGTTCATGCGTTAGTGTCAAAGTAGCGTCATTCACGACTGAGCCACCGAGCTCGTCGAATTCCTTATCCGGTGAGCTATCACTGCATCAATATCAAGAGAGAAATTATGCAGGTTTAAATAATAAAGTGTGTTAATAGCATCCATTATGACAATATTAGCGAACTTAAGGCGCATATTCCAATGTTGAGGCAGTCAGTTCACACCATGTTCGAAATGTACATTTTGCTGGTATCTCTCCTCCTCCTCACCATTTTTAAGTGCTCGGCTGTTATATGTCTATATCAATTTTCTCCCGAACTGCTGAGCTTACTCCTATATTGTAAATATATCTGTACGTAATATAGACTTGATTATATTTTTAGTTCAATCGAAATGTCGTTGTTTAGTCATTTATACATAACTTTATATATTCCGTAAAAGAGAAGTCCGTGCAACAAAGTAGACGAATTGTCATTTCTGTCTACTGACAATAAGCAAAACTATCAATTCATCTATTCTTGTTACAAACTAAATGTTTTGCCGGCCGCATGGCCGGTAGCTCCATAGAATAGCACGTTCAAACAAACAAGCTGTTCAACTTCATCAAATTATTAGATAAATAAATAGAGTTACCTCTTGAATGATTCTCAACACTTTAATATAAAGCGCGGAGATTTTATCGTCCAGTAATAGAACATTTCTAAGTTTCTTTCATACTTTTAGTTTGCTCATCTAGTCAATCTCTCGACCGCCGACAAAATCAAAGATGACAGCCGTGTTCAATTACCGTTGAGACGTATTGATCAGCATTATTCAAATATTGTTGGCTCTCATTGCATCACATAATTCAATAATATCTACCTATAGACAATAAATATAGTCGACAATAAATGAGTCGACCATTGTTATACACGTGTAAAAATTTATAATGTTGATATTACACGTGAATATTCAGCGGTTTGAAAATAGAAGGGGCTTTCTGTCTTTGTGCCGCTTAGTGTCGCTGAGAGCCATCTCAGCGACACTAAGCGGCACAAAGCGGCATAAAAAACGTATTACATGGAACACACCGAGGCAAACACACATCTTTCATTTAGACCAGCTTCCAAATAACAAATACAACAATATTGAAATCGTTCCTTTCGCTTAAAAGTTTTGATGTGAAACTCCCGAAGGTCTCATACTTTTTACACTGATTTCGGGATAAGTATTAAAAATGTAGAAGTAGGTTCGGCGTTCTCTTTGAAATAGATCATCCCTCACCTGCTTCCATGGCGTACCCGGCGGCTGCCGCGGCAGCGTGCAGCGCGCCGTACTCCTTTCCGTCCATGCCGCCCAGCATCATGGCACCGTGTTCACTCACTGCGCACCATGCCCGGCGAGGCCGCCTGACCGCGCGACTTGGCTGCGGGCTCGCGGAACGATCACTGCTGGCCGCGCGGCCGTGACATGTGTCGTCGGCCGAGACGGGCGCTGCGTACGCGCACCCTGCCCCGCCCGCCGCCGCCATTGGTGCGCGTCCGCCAATCGCCGCGCTTCATTTCGAACGCTTTCGTTTTTCCATGTCGCGTTCTATTTGAAGCGTGTTGATGCATCTTCTATTTTTGCTTAGCGATTTTCAACTTCATTCTCATACTGTGTAAGTTGCATGTTGCGGTTGGGGCGTTTTAGAAATGTCTGTTTTCCCGTTCGGTCGGATGCGCACGGGCGGCAGCGCGACGAGTACGCTCGAGTAGGCAGGGTTGGCACGCCGCGAGCGCGCCGCGGGCCGGGCGGGGGCGCGCTGTGTCAACACCGCAGCCTGTTGGTGCACGCATGTCGGAGGCCGGTTACGAGCGCTGTTCACATGTAATTGATATTTTATGTTCGTTAATTCGAATGAGAAAATGAGTACATTGTATTTTCCAATTTTCTTGTAAGCGATATTACGTGATAAAGATCTTAATGTTTCAATTCCATTTAGTTATTTATTCCAGCATTGAACGATGAGTGGTTTTACTAGAATAGGTACTTAGCTATTCGTATAAAGACGATTGTAGGTACACAACGAGGAAGAAATTAGAAAGTTAAGATCTCGGACAGATACCAATCATTGAGGGTTCAGTGGCGATGTTTCCAAAAACTTCGGTAGAGCGATACATGTGAATGAAAGCAGGGAGCAGCCACTCACTTGTGAAACTTTTAAGGTCCTAATATATATTATTTTCTTCATATATTTTACCTATTTCTATGGAATTTGTTCAGACACAAAATTGACGAAAGTTGATTCATAAGTTTACCTTAAGTTAGATAAAATCTCTTGAAAAGCGTACCGCGGTGGAACGAATGGCGTTCTTTGAAAATGTCATCAAGGTGACATAGATGGAATATTAACTTTTGTCGCGTAACAATACTGGAGAAATATTAATTGATATTAAATCAGAAAGCTGTTTCGAACACCGCCCTCGCCGAGCTGTCGAGAGATAGCACTCGGTCGAGAGACGGGACACTCAATTATATCTCTAAAAAAAAACATCAAATATTATTTAATGATGTTAAGTTTACATTCGATTTTCAAAAGTTTACAGTTCTTCATCTGTCATAATCATAATTTGAAGAGGTAAAGATTTAAAGTTTCACAGAGGTAAAGAAAAGTGGGGGCAAGCTCTGTAACATTACTACCACACCACCACATCAACCCTTACTCATCCCACGAATACCGGTCTCCCTTCAGCCGAAGGAGTTTAGAGCATACTCCACCACGCTGCTCAAATGTGGATTGGCGGAGGCCAGTGTTTTAAAGCCGCCCGAGGGCCACTGACTTAGCTTACCGACTGTCATCTATCGACAACAGCCGGGACCGACGGCTTAACGTGCCCTCCGAAGCACGGAGAAACTCTATACAGATAAACCCATCCACAGACAGGCTGCGGTCGAACGACACGCAACGACGCCATCGAGCTCTATTTAACATTATACGTTACGTTATCACTGGGTGCTATAATTTTTATAATTTTGGGTTCCTATATAAAGGTCACCGGCAGCGGCCGATATACAATCAACTATTGATAATTATTAATATCTAGTGTCGTTACTTATTATGAGCAGTGGCCAATGGGATCGTTGCGACTTTATTGCAGGCAGTGTCAGTCATATTTCAAATTTCGTTTGCAATATATATTACGTTAAACGAGCAATCCTTATATACCTATGTAACAATATATTAGATAATGAACGCAATAAAAAGAATAAAAATGGGTAAAGTTGAAGGATATGATAAGATATCTGCCGAAATGCTCAAAGCGGGTGGAGGAATCATAGCAGGCCTGCTGTAGGTACCTTTTAATCAACCTATGCTGCCGTTCCGACCATGCATCAGGCGACTGGGTAAAGGCCGTAATTGTGCCGCTGTACAAAGGTAAAGGTTCACAGCAGGAATGCAAGAATTATAAACCTCCTGAGTGTAGTAGGCAAATTGTATGCAAAGTTTCTGATTGAAAGATGTCTGTAACGGAATCGAAAACTTGGAATGTGCAAGCGGGGTTTCGAAAGGGGATGGGATGTGTTGATCAAGTCTTTTGTTTAAGGTGTATAACGGAGAAAGTCTTAACAAAACACAAAACAGTTTCTGCGCCTTTATGGACTTGGAAAAGGCTTATGACACAGTGGCGTGGGACAAACTTTGGACTACTCTCTCCATGTGTGAGGTGGATAGTATTTTGATACGGCCACTCGAGTCCTGTATTTAAAATCTGTCGAGAGTCAATATTTAAAATCCTGTGGTACGCTGATGACCATGTTCTCCTTGTATCTTCGGCGGAAGCACTACAACGAATGGTTATTGTAATGAATGAGGTCTTTAAAAGAAAAGGTATGAAAATAAATATAATGAAGACAAAGCGATGGTGTTTGAAAAAAATGAAACTGTTGATGGTGTTTGAAAAGAGCATGCATGAAGAGGTTGATGAGTGTTCCTGACGTTCTATAGTACCTGCCTACTCCAATGGAAGAGAGTCTCTTTACCAGAAGGAGACTTTGTACAGTCGTCGTCTGCGTGGGTACCTCTGTCTCACCTATTTCTACCGCCAAGTTTGAAGGGTGAGATATGGCAGACAAATTACTGGTACTGTGATGAAACAGCCTGGTCTCAAGATTGGCAGCGCGCGAGTAAAATCCCCGTGGTGTTGCAAGCGTCAATAGGGTGCGGTCACCGCTTACCATCTAATGCGGGCCGCATGCTTGTTTGCCAATAATATATATTATATATACACATAATACTTTGTACTTCCATTAGGTTTCGCTTTTTAAGTTTCTCTGTTCTTTATCTTTTATGAAAAAAAAAACACGATTTTGTACAATAATTACTTACCGACTAGCGAAAGTCGGTCGCGAGTTCGGTTCCCACACAAGACAAACGTCTGTACGCATGAACATGTCTGTTTGTCTGGGCCTGGGTGTTTTTTAAGAGAGGTAGGGCGCATCACAGTAACCTGACTGAGGTAGTACCTCCATCGTACAGAAAATGACAGCATAGTTCTCGTGTTCTTGCACGTGCGTGAGGTTATAAATTAACTTCTAAGGAGTTACCATACTCAATGTTGCAAGCGTTCATAGGCTATTGTAACCACTTCATGTATTATCATAACCATATTAGCTACGGTAGTTGGGAGGTGTAATGACGTATGCCTCCTGACGTTGTAAAAAAATCGGCTAAGTGCGAGTCGGACTCGCACACGAAGGGTTCCGTACCACTATCTATAAAAACGGCAAAAAAATCACGTTTGTTGTATGGGAGCCTCCTTAAATATTTATGTTATCCTATTTTTTAGTATTTGCTATTATAGCGGCAACAGAAATACATCATCTGTGAAAATTTCAACTGTCTAACTATCACGGTTCGTGAGATACAGCCTGGTGACAGACGGACGGACGGACGGACAGCGGAGTCTCAGTAATAGGGTTCCGTTTTACCCTTTGGGTACGGAACCCTAAAAATATGAAATAAGGGTGAACGTGCTTTTTTTGAATAATTATTTTGTACGGACGAACTATAAGCAAAAATTACAGTTAAAAAAATATAAATTAGCTAAAATATTATAAACCCAGCTGAAATATAACAACCCGCACATGATCCACATAAAATGTGGTAGCTAACGGGAAGACGATCAAACGAATAGACAAAAACACTTCACAGGGCCCGCGCAGGGGCGTATTTCTGTTAATTACCCCAAATATGTCGTACTTAAGCGGTAAAAACAGAGAGCTTTGTGCCGAGGCCGCCCGCCCTCCGCGCCGCGACGGCCGCCCGCCCGCCCGCCGCTCCGCCGCGCCGCCGCGCCGCCGTCACAAATTACTGTGCCGCAAATGATGCGCGTCGTGCTGGAGACACAAACGTACCGACGCATCGCGCGCATAGCTGCTGATCTGTGTTCTAATTAGCATCCTGTTTCGGCGCCCGATTCTCCTGTCTGATTATTTGAGTTGCAAAAGAAACAGCCGCTGCCCCAGTCACTTACATGCAGCCAACTAATACACCCTTTACAATTGAGCATTCATATTTTGTAACTAGCTGCATTCACGTGTATCTCGGTACCTTCTTACTTTCTTTAATTTTTCTAAGCTTTTGAGTATTGCATCAAGATGTTAAATCGAATGCTAAAATATGTTTTCAAATCGGGCTGGTAGTTCCAATGATTAACGCATCCAAACAAACTCTTTCGTTTTATATATTACGAGTAGTATTAGATTTTAACTCGTCACTATGCTTTTTTGACAATATTTTAAATATATTTCTATATACAGTTTTTTAAATTATTCATTTATTCAATACATATTTACATTAGCAAGGATATCGCAAGTGAAGTCACCAAACATGTTAACCATGACGAACATAACAATACTAGAGTATTGTTTTCGAATTGTAGAATGTCATTACGAAAATAATATGCGTCTTCATCACGCTGAGTGCGCGGATTGTACAGTCTTAATGCCTTTGACGAGCTCGGTGGCTCAGTCGTGAATGACGCCACTTTGACACCAACGGTCATGGGTTCGATTCCCACACAAGACTAACATTTGTGTGCATGAACATGTCTGTTTGTCTTGGTCTGGATATTTTAAGAGAGGTAGGGCGCATCAAAGCAGTCTGTCTGGGGCACCTCTACCTCACAGAAACACGCAGCCAAATAACAACTCCCTGGAGTGTCGTTATGTTCCTGCGTGTGAGTGAGGTCACCAATAAGCTCCCAAGGAGTTGCTGTGTAAGCAGCAGAGGAGGCATCGCGCGAGTTATAATTATTATACTTATCGCAAGCGTTAATAAGCTACGGTACCCGCTTGATATCAAGTGGGCCGTATGCTGGTATGCCTCCAGACGTAGTATAAAAAAAATGCGAAAAAGAAGCTTCCAAATAAATAAGAACGTCTATGAGTCTTACACATATTGTCAGACGTTCTATCTTTTGCTTCTTCGCGTTATCCCGTTCCCTAATCCATTATGATTGGCGAGGTTCGCCATTTAAACCTAAGGATTCGGTGAAGCCATTGATTTTTACATGAAACGACAACCCAGAGGGAAAACCAGACCTTTCTTAACTTAGGTCACGCGCCTTTGAAATATAATGTTTTGGACTTGCGGATTTTCACCGCCGTGCGAGTGATCATTACAAATATGTACATAAATCGGAATGCCACGCACGTCATGCCACGATTTGAACCGGGGACCAGTGGGCCAATGGAGCGGTTCTTTATACTGGACTACCGCTGCTCTGACGAGCCTTCCATTTCTGCTAAAAGCAGTTCCAAATGACTCGCAAACAAACCTTATTCACTTGTTCCAACATTACATCGTCGGCCGTCATCTTGTTCATTCTGATTTCCTCTCTTTCAAATACCATAATTAATATTCTTGTACCAATCCGACACCACAACGCTAATATCCTCGCCTTCCTCGTCAAGTCAAAGTCAAAGTCAAAATCTTTTTATTCCGTAAAAATGGCTACATTTGTTTGGAATCGTCACAAGTTTTTTCCCTACCGTGCAGTTCATGACTAGATGAGCACTGATAAAAATACTGCCAAAAAACTCAGGCATCCCTCTTTTGGTATCCAAACAAATTTACATAATTTATTAATTACATTATAATTGGATCGACTCACTCCCAGGCATTTTTATCATTAATATAGTCAGATACTTTGTAATATGTCCTGCTACACAATTTGGCTTTAATTTTAAATTTTAAATTTGTTTATTGACAATTCTCATATATTGCTGGGAAGTTTGTTATAGAACCGTATACATTGCCCCATAAAAGAATTACTTATTTTGTGGAGACGGCTTGCATGTAACACAAGATTATGCTTATATCCAGTATTTATATTATGA
Organism: Pyralis farinalis; assembly: GCA_947507595.1. NCBI lineage: Eukaryota > Metazoa > Arthropoda > Insecta > Lepidoptera > Pyralidae > Pyralis > Pyralis farinalis. Next base: position 730,444 of record OX382278.1, on the reverse strand, counting down.
ATTGAAATTAAACTATTTTTAACGGAAGTATCGCGTGTTTTATTTATTTTGTTGAAACCTGACGTTTCGAACGCTTTGCAGCGTCCGTGGTCGCAGGAAAGACTAAGGTGGTATTTGTCTTACATTAGTTATTCAATTATTACATCTACCGACATGGATGGATTAATTATATATGTTCCGATTCACACAAAAATCGCTCACAGTGTCCGAACATTTTTTAGTAGATCTTTGGATAAATAAAACACGCGATACTTCCGTTAAAAATAGTTTAATTTCAATGTGTAACAATCGCGAAAACCTAAGACAATACTATATTATGAATATCACTCTTTTTACAAAATGAGTCTATGTTTTTATGGACATACAAAAGATTTTCATAGATATATTGCGATGCGACTGTTAGAATATTTATTTCTTTGAATTTTTCTCTAAGGCTCTCCCGGGGACCAAGTTTGTAGATAGCTCTTATGGCTCTATTTTGCAATAAAAAGATGGTGTTAATGTCCGCGGAGTTACCCCAAAGAAGAATTCCATATGACATAATACTAGCCGTATCAACATCAAGATCCTTTATAACCCTGCTACCGCTTTCATCTGTTTGCATACGTTTCAACCTTCTTTGCACTACCCTCAGACTTACCCTTAGTGCCGTACCAAAACATCATTCTTTCCTAGCACAGATTTATTTTATGGCTCTCATTTAAAAAAGTTGACAATCTTTTTTTGTAAAATAAATGCGAAATAATATCTATACATGTGTATTTATAATGCAGAGGCACGCTAAGAAAGATTTTTTAAAATTTTCCCTTTAGGGGTAAGTAGAACTTCAAATGAATCTTTTTGTGAGATGGCAAAAAACATATATTTAAAGAATATAGGTGAAAATAAAAAAGCATTTTATTATTTATTTGAGAAGACACGCGCAGTAAATGCTTTCACATCATCTGGGGGATTATGATATTTTTAAAGTACCTACCTACCCTTTACATAACAGAACGGAGTTATAAACTTAGTTCTATTTATTCACTTAGCAATTGCCATAAAAAAAGGTGTTGTTAATATTGGGTACTATCATTTACAATCTTATTGTAAACGATTAAATCACCTCCTAAATCTACAGTGTAGCAAGTGTTAAAAATGTAATTAGGAATAACAAATATTTTGACAATTACTGTTCCGGCGTGGTGGGTCGTTGCTACCGGAAAAATACCATTGTGGTAGTTTATTGGCGAACATAAATGCGCCCAAAACGCGTGCGAGCCGGAAATTAAATATCAATAACAGGCTCGTTTGTTCTCTATTATTTCGTAAAATGTTCGATTCGGGCAACGCACAGGGGACAGAAAACACGAGAGCTTGCGGAAACACAATGGATTATAAAAAAAAAAAACTGATCACATACATAATGACCACTCAAAAAATATTTTCTCGTATGATAAGCTCAGTAAGTTGAGATCAATTTTCAGACGTCACCATTAGACGGTTAGTTTCTATCTATCAATACAACAATAAAACGTAAAACGAAAATTTCACGACCAATCTCTTGCGTGGTAGGAAAAGAGAACTGAGCGCCACATGACTCGATCCTTATACACCTCATTCGCTTCTTTAACGTTCATAGCTCTTCTCATGCAAGCTCGACGGTTTCTAGGGCTCCTGACATTACCTTCTGATAGAACATGATCAATTTGGTCATGGTAGGTAAGTCTAGTTAGTTATGGTTAGTTTCTATTCTAATATATGTACCTATAAAGTTACAATCTCGCGGAAAGAAAATGAAATGTACCTATATAAAATACTGCCCATTCAAACAAAAAAATAAACAAAATAAATCCCGGTATGATTAGGAAGTACTAGACTAACAGTTAGGTTCATTTAAAGAGTTCGATTAGGTACGAGTATCTTATTTTCAGGAACACCGGTCCTATATGAATTCTATATATTTGTCTGTGCGTTTGTCCATGCGTTTATCTGTGCGATTGTCTGTCGCTTTTTTTCAAATATTCGAATTTTGACTTCAGATTCGGATTCAGCATAAAAAAGTAAAATAGGAATGTTCAGGAACACCGTTCCTATCTCTTAAGGAACATGGTCAAAATGGCCGACAAATAAAAAATAAAAAAATTGAATTGTTATATACTTGATGAGCCAGGTGTTCCTCTGGCAATGCAAGCTTGCGCATTCTCCAATTGATCCAATTCAAAAATGCACGATATATATAGGTATTAAATAAGTTGTTCAAAAAAGATGACATGATATGTAATACATAACAAAGACTTAATTATTTTAAACGAGGTGCCAATGGTAATAGTTACGACAAAACAATGGTCAGGATATGCATTGTACTGTTTTCACGACGTATCGTATGTAATGATCGCGGTAAATTGTTTAAACAAATAACGTAAACACAAAAGTTTTTAACAAATAATTTATGCTAAATTTCCTTTTTGGCTTCGTTTTTATGAAACCATAGCACTGTGCGTCCCCGGGCCGCGCCGTGCGACTCGCCGTGTATTTATTAACGTGCACACACTGCATACTGCGTGCGTATACAAGCATTGTTCGGCGCCAGCCGCGTGGATTATGTGCGATTGTCTCGCCGAGCCCGATGGAGCCGCTCGCCACTTTACGCCGCAGCATTGTTCCGACGGCCTTATCTTTTGTAATGCTATGATTTATTTATAGCCGCCGTTAATGCGTTTATTAAACGCACCCGTTTCTGTATTATTCAAGTACTCACTCGAACAAATCGAATGTCTCTGCCATGTTTAAGCATTTACTTTTTCTTTTCAACCTCTGTGGCAATAAGGCGACTGAAAATATGCACCACTTTTCCATAGCTTCAACGATCTTACAGGCATATGTACCCCTAGTTGGTCTGAAGGTCTTTTCCGTGCAATAAGCATGGACTTTTCCCCCTACAGATTATTTATGTCTCCGCCCACAAGGTTTGACGCCCCTTTGACGCTTTCTCCCTCTTCTGTGCATGTTTATATCACCTATCATTACCGTGTTTATTCCTTTCTATTCTCCGCGTTCATTCGTATGACACGGATTGTCCATACGAGGGTAGCCGTGCAAGCCGAGTTGTATTGCTGTGATGTTTATTCGTCAGCTAGTTCACTGTTCACAATAAAAGCTGCGCGTTTTACTTTACCCCCCGACCCGTAGCGGTGAGTATATTACGTTATCGTCTCATCAGATCTCCATAGGTATCCTTCATGGCAGACACTTATTATTTTGAAGAAAGCCGTGACGCCCTGGTTATGCAAGGTCTCCGCGAGATTTCTCATGAAGACATTTCCTTCACAAGTCTCCGTGTCAGAGGTTACCAATTACAACGTTCCGTTGTGAACGTTTCCCGATATTAATTAAGTAACGTCTTCCATTCCGACGTCTGTAATGATACACCTACCTTTTACCTCAAATCCGAAATAAACATGCACGCTGCGAAGATCCGGCTGTCAAACAACTGTCAGACTGCTGTCAAACGGGGAGGGCGGCGGGACGCGGCGAATGGCGGTCACGCGCCGCGTCCCGCGACGGAGCGCGGCGCTGCTATTAATACTCTGTTATAGTAAACATGACATTTATTTGTATCACTCCAGTATTGTAGAGTATCGTTAACGCTAATTGTGGCGATGTGGTCTTAGCGCGAGTGACACCGGCTCGTGACAGGACGTGCAACATTACCGAGTTACGGAAACAATTCGCTCTCACTTCAGCTCAACCCATTTGTCGTCATACTAGTTTTTCGTGACTAGTTTTTGACGAGACTGGAAAAGGTTTTTTTATACGACGTCGGGAGGCACTACTTCCACAGTCTGCGATGTACCGAAATTTTGTAGGTATATATTGATTAAAAACTAGTATTTAAATCAAAAACTAGTAGTATAGAATTATTTCTAGACTTATTTAAAGAGAACGTGGATGTGTTGTGCTTCACAGAAACTTTGTTTAAGACTAGGGATGTCAATTGTATTTCTATTGTTACTATAGAGGGTAAGGACCTTGCCACTCATTAGTCTCATTACTCGCGAAGTCGAATTACTCGCGGTGGTGTCTGCGTTTTTGTTCTCAAATCACTGCACTATTGCAAATTGGACTGGATAGCAGATATTTCTGTCGAAAAAATCATAGAATGTTGTGCGATAATTATCCCACGCTCAAATACTACTTTGTATGTATCTATGACAGATAGGTATCCCCGAATAATGATTTAAACGTTTTTATTAAAGAAAACTTGATATATTATTACTTCAATTAATACATAAATACCGTAAAATCAATAAAGACTAATTATCGTGGGCGATTTTAATATAGACATCGTGAACATGACAGAAAATAATAAGGCCTCTATGGTATTTTTGACTGTCCTCAAACATTATAATCTTCACTGCACTGTAAAAAAATATATCACTCAAGTCAGTTTTGCAGATGTGTATGAGAAAAACCATGTAAATGAGACTTACACTCTTACACTGTATTTATTGATATATTTAAAATGATCTTCGACTTATCCTTTCCTATATGTATAGAGAGGTATATAGAGTAGTTAGTAGTACTCGTATAATAGTAGTAGGTAACCCATAAACGTAAACCAAACTGGAAGACTAAATGACTAGTTAAATATATTTTTCTAAAAGCGACAGGTACAAGCGAAATCTTGAAAATAGTAAGAAGATTAAAAAGTACGAAAAGTTGCGGATATGATGGAATAACAATGCAGGTAATTAAAACAAGTGTGCATTAAACGATAGAGCCTCTATGCTATACTATCAACCTCATGCTCGAGCAAGGGTATTTCCCGGATAGGTTAAAAATAATTAGCATTAAACCCAAACATGAAAATGGATAAGATAACCCTAATATAATAACTATCGTCCAATAACTCTCCTTCCAGCTTTTTCTAAAATATTTGAAAGTATAGTAGGTACATGATCGACAGATAGCCGGAAATAACGCTCATTAAAAATATATAGTTAATTTAAGGCAGTAGAGTAAGCAATTACATATTTAGATATACATTGAGAATTCAATGAATACAATGAATTACGTATTTATTTGATTAATACTATTACAAATGTAACAAAGTAGGTGTTAGTTCCCTACCATTGAAATTAGTTTGTTGTCTGTGGCATTGTCTGTCTTGTTTTGAGTGATTATTGACATATTTTGTTAATCAATCAGACAAATTATGATAATAATTGAATTGACTTGATAATAGTCCTGTAAATATGTCCTTTTTATTACTCATACTGTTAATTATTTTATCACGCTAGGCTCCGAAACGAAAGCGCAGGACACGACCGGGATTAACGCGCAGATGATGATGATGACTCTTAATTATATTATCAATAGTACTAAACCTGAGAAAATGGGTCGGCGCCGGCGCAATCTGATCGTCAATTCTACCATCGCGCGCTCATTGGTCGAATCAAATAGCGCGCGCTTCGCCGGTTTACTGTTACACACTTCCATCCATTTTCACGAAATTACTCCCACAGATTGCCGAAAACAAAAGGAAAGATGTTACATATCAAAAAATAGAGTGACGTCATCTGTTAATTAAAACAAATCTCTTGCGCGCTCGCTCTCTATTTATTTTGGTTACTGAAACCAATATTTTTTTATTTTATTATAGGTAACTAGTCTGACTATAAATACTTCTTCTTTCTTTCTTTTTTCTTACATAGAACGTTTCTTTACATAGAAACTGCTTTTTTTCAACTCTATATAATATGAATTTGGAACACGTTTATTATGTTAAAAACTTCTTTCGATTTCCCGCCGTTTTACATATTTTTTTCGTGTTTATTACCAAGTTACAATATGAAATGGGGTGTTAAAGAAAATAGAATTGCAGTCATTGCCTTGCACAAAGTGAGTATAGAGTCGTCGGTCATATGCAAGGCACTTCAAAAGCTTGGTATCAGCCGTATGTTCGAATATCGTACTATCAACAGATATACCAACATTTCCTCCGTTGAAGACCATAAAAGATTGAGACGCCCGCTTGCTGTTAGAACTACAAAGACTATTAAAGCCAGAATTCGCCGAAACCCAATTAGGAAACAAAAAATCTTATCGCGAGAAATGAAGATTCTCGCTAGGACTCTGTACGCACACATTTCTAAAGAAGCCGTCCACGTGGTCGGAAAGGTACAATGTGGTCATTATCCTACGTTTGGTGGGAGTTGTCTCATCAAGGAGTCACAAAACTTCATTTTTCTGAAAAAGGACTGAAGACTTCAGCCAAAGTGTATCAAGAGACTGTCTTAGATCGTGTTATTAAACCTCTCAGCAATACACTTTTTAAAAGTGTACCGTGGACTTTCCAGCAGGACTCTACACCTGATCACAAGGCACGAGCACGGAGCAGCAGCAGCAGTGAACAGTTATTTACGGGGTCGGCGACGTACGAGTGACGTTTGGCGTTGCAAGTGTCTATAGGAAATTGCTTGTTATTAGGCATGCCGTATCCTTGTTTGCTATATTAGTGGTACAAAAAATTGGCGTGTGTCAATCAATATCTGAAACTGACTTCAATAATTGCGACTTCATTAAAGTAAAATTCAAGGGTTTTTAACACTTTCTAAAAAAATATTTTGTGAGTTGCTGTCTCAGAATACAGAATAAACCAGAAACCGCATACGCGCCCAAAACTGAAGCCATACAAACTACTCTCAATGAGAGTAGTTTGACATTTGGACGACTAGTATATATTTTGCCACCGTGTCTATTACGCGTGAAACTTTCTCGATAGTTTTTATTAAATAATGCCGTCTTGTGCGGTTCTCACCTGCAAGAATGCAGTTAAAAGCATAAAAAAACAAGATGGGATCACATTTCATGTGTAACTAGCGCATTTACATCTCATTTTATTTAAATAATGAATTTCTTTTACTCGTTGATAGTGGTAAACAATTTGGGCGAGTCCATTTTGTTCATGTTGCCAGTTTTACTGGTTTCATTTCCCTACTTTTTTATAAAGTTGACATTGATGAAATTAATAATAAATGCATGTTAAGTAATTAAAAAATAGTTTGATTAATATAAAATATGTAAATACATTTATTTAATTTTAAGGTATTTACGATATGATAATGTAAACATAGGCTTACATTATTTGAGATGTTTTAATATAAATATTACCTGAAATAAATAATAATTATTGACTTAATAATAATGATTGAAATACTAAACTAATGTTTTTGGTATATAGTCTGCATATGTGAAATTGGGTAAATAGTAGTTTTTTACAAAAATATTTGTTTAACTATCTATATCTATATATAAATATTTGTTTATTTGTAAAACTATTCTAATAATTGTATATGGAATTTCAGTTCCCCACTGATGAAATTATAAAAGCAAAGAGCAAGACTTCTTCATTTGTCGAAACGTAAAAATGTAATGATTACCTCAGAATCAAAACGGCAATATTATTACTACAACAAAATGTACCTAAGTAAAGACATATTTTTTGTAAATGACTTGTGTTTTATTTTACTAAAGCATTTTTTATGCATAACAGTATATTAATATAAAATCTTTTATATTAATATAGCACTTTTAATTTACCCTAAAAGAGGCGAACTCTCACTAAGCTAGCAATACTGTACGGGTGGGAAGTATGAGGAGTGCGGGGGATTGCGAAATGTTTCTGGACACAGCGGACCGCGTGTATTATCGGCTGTAAGCTCCTTCTGGTTTATTCTGTATTCTGAGGTTGCTGTAAACAAACAAATAAACCTGAAAAGATTACGGATTAACTGATTGACCTGAAATTTTTCAATTATTTCAGTGTTTCTCAAACTTCTTTTTTTAAGCTTCAGTGATCGGATTTTGTTGTTTTATTCTGTTAATGGCGCGCAATTTTCTTTTACATTATTTAGCTTGTCACCGGCGGGTTCAGGATGGTGTCAGTCCGCCAGTGAGGCCCCAGCACACCAGAAAACAAAGGCAAACATCAAACCGGCCGGCGGCAGGGACCGTGGCGGGCATCATCCTCCGCCGCTATAAATACCGCGCCAGCCGCGAGCTCCTCAGATCTCAGCGGCGGGCGTCACGCGCCGCCGCCGACGGTAATCGCACCGCCTACCCTTTCCGCGGCAACCCCGCACCCGTACACACATTAACTGTATCTTCAACACCATAAAGTTCAATTTTGATCGACCTCATACTCTGCAATCGGGTTTATCCTCAAATTTCACAGCTGCATTCTAAATTCATGCTTATTTAGATGCAGCTCGGTTGAGAGTGGTTTGCGCGCAGCACAAAGGGCGTAAGACAACGGAAGCTAAAGCGGCCCGATGGTATCTCGTCCCGTCTTTAATTAGTAGTTTAATTAAGAAATGCGAGTTATCCGAAGCGATAATTAGATCATTAATATAAGTTCCGCGCTCGTCCGCTTTTGAAATACTGCTGAAACTTGGAATTTTTCTGTTGGCAGCAACATAGCTGATGTATTCTCTGTCATAGATTTTCGGTGCACAGCGTTGTTGGGATATTCTAACCTGGGGGGCAAACCTAGCAGCATAGTGTATAGGGGGCTTAGGTCAACTCTATATTTAATAGATTTAGGCGTTATTTTGCGAAAGTCAAATTGCATGTAAACTTTATATTTTTTGGAAATTAATTCCCAATGAACTTGGCTCGGCGTTTTTTATATATAGCTAGAAAGGCACAAAAGCGCACAGATTAACTTAAAAAAGAAAACTGCGTGTAAATACAAAACTTGATTTAATTGGATAGTTAGAGCCATCTTATTTATATATGTATTCTTGCATACAAGAATTGATAATTTAAAGTAATAAAATACCACCCATCCATTCTCTCGATCCTTCACCAGAGGGACTACTAGGAAGAGAACGTCTAAAGACTACCACTGTAACGTGAAATAGAACAGATTGGTAAGATCACGGCCACGCTGTTCTATCGTGTCGCAAAATTTATGGACTTTTCTATTGAATTATATTATCTAATGAAAGTCATTTAAACCCTATTGTTTAGACTGTTGTCCAATTCGATCACTTGTTTTACTTGTGATCAACGATAAGGGTATATAAAAGGGTATTTATTGGATATCGGACGCACTAAATTAGTGTGAAAAGCCAACGATTTTAGAGTACAAGTGGTTCGTTTCTAGAGCCACAAGTAACCTCACCTGCACATGGTGATCCTCGCTAAATAACGAATGGGGCTCTATCCAAAGTGATCGTTATGTGCGACTGGGGTACTACCTCCATTCAACCCTTGCAGAATGTTGCAGCCCAGTGAGATTTCCCTGGTGGAGTGTACCTGTGAATGTGCGAGGTTACCTCTAAGCCGTTGCTGTTGCGGTCAATAATGCACTAGTACTTAGTACATTTGGTGTTAAGGTTGCGATAACCGCTATACACCTTGTATACTTCCCGGCGTTCTTTATAATACAATAATATTGTAATGAAACAGTCACGGGACTACCTAAGGATTATAATAATACTATTATTGATAAATTTATTTACCAAGGTCCCTCGTGTGTCTGTCTCCCCGTCGATCTTTATACCTGAAAAAGTATTAGACATACGTGAAATATATCTTAGTCGACTAACAGGCAGAACTACATTTAGTCTAATTTCTTCAAAATAATGTGTAACAATGTATAATTTTAAACTTTCCCGGTTGTTTACACTATTATTGCAGGTACTTGCCGCGATTTGTTTTTATATTTCCCTGATATTTCGGCGACGTTGCAGACGCCATGGTCACGGGATGACTGGATGACGAAATATAAAAACAAATCGCGGTAAGTCCCGTACCTACAATAATAAAAAGTGTAACAAATTAGAAGGACGTCAAAAAGTAAAGACTGAAAATATATATCTATAGGTTGTATCGATGTAACAGAGAATTTCTTAAACACATGACAAAATTGCTCGTGTTTTACCAGAGGATGACATCAGGCGCTCCGGAGTCCGAGGAGTATACGAGTACATAAAAAGACCCATAAATATTAAAGAGGCGATTGAGGTATGTAAAGACCGCGGTGTGTGGCGCTCGGTTCACTCTGCCTACCCCACGACGGAGCTGGCGTGAAGATATAGATAGATAGAACATTTAACACATTTTAAATTGTATATATTTGGCTAATTTTTATTTTAGCAACAAAACATACATTTTAACAATATCTACTATACATTTTTCGACATATATTTTATCGACGAGATATATTATTTAGAGCAATTAAAGAAGCGAGTGAGATATGTAAGGATCGAGTCACGTGGCGCTCGGTTCTCTCCCCGCAAGGGATTTGGCGTGAAGTTATAGATAGATAGATTTTTTAGTATACTTTTTTCCACTTTCGAATTTTTGCCAAATTATATTACTTCATCATTGTGATTGATATAATAGTATAAATTTAATGATATCAACTGTCAGTTCCTCTAGAAGCTTTCTTGAAGAGTGCAAAGACGACATCGGGAATAGAAACCATACCGTCGAATGTTTCCCCTGGAGCCGGTGCCCTGTCACTCGCTGGGCCCGAGGCAGCAAAAAGAGTAACAGTAACAAACATATTTGGGTTACAGTCGGCAGTGATAGGCCAATCAGAGGGCGCGGTGTCCGTATCAAAGCAGCCGCTGCTTCCCACAAGCTCGCTTGCAGGGCTGCACCGCGCTCGTAACCACCTATATATAAGTTTAAAACTAACTTCTCCGACCCTTTTTATATAGATTCCTTTTTACATAGATCTATTCAAAAAGTTTAAATTATTCACCTTACCGACTTTGTATATTTCAGAGGCTGGCATATTTGTAAAAAAACACCCGGAGATGTATCAGAAAGCAAACTACGAGTAAAATAAAAAATACCTATCTAGAGATGCTACAAAACCAGTGTTACCGATGTCAAAGTCCACATTGTACCAGAAAAATGGTTATTACTTGACTGCAAAGATATACAATAAAATCCCAAAATGCATACGAGGATTAACATTTGGTCTATTTAAAATTAGATTGACCAAATGATTAACAAAGGTTTTTATTCTGTTAATGATTTCTTATTGACTAAAACTGACGTTAGAAAATTGGATAATTTTGACATTTTACACATAATATTAGCTGTTTTTATAAAATAGTTAGAAAGTATATATATCATTAAAATTGAAGTTATTGCATCAAATTTGTAATACTTGTGAAGTAAATATGTTAAATGCATATTTGCATGTCATATAGTTATGGCAAAATATGCGGACTGACAATATCAAACGAGACCTGAATGTAACTATATTATATGCAATTAAATTATTATTCTATTCTTATTCTAAAGATCTGCAAGAAATTAGTCTCATCATTGGAAACTCCTGACTTGAGATTCAGTGTATCCAGGCACATATTTTATAATTAATTATAATTAATTACATAACATAATTAATCTAACGAAATCGTGCGTCGAGGGCACGTTAAACCATCGGTCCCGAGAGTCCCGGCTGTTGTCGATAGATGACAGTCGTTAAGCTAAGTCAGTGGCCTTCATACGAATTTTAACTAGCCTCCGCGAATCCGCGTAGTTGGACAGCGAGGTGAAGTATGCTCTAAACCCTTAAAGTGCACTTCACGAGTCTCCCGTGTCCCTACCGTCTATTTTTTTTAATGTTTACATGAGACACGTCAAACAATTATTACTTAAACAATTATTTCACTAAACTACACAGCTTTTTGTTTGCGAACACGTTGCGCTCCCATAAGTTTACTGTGCCTAACTAACATACTGATTTTTAGGTAGGCGATGAGGACAGGTTGCTATGTCTATAAATAACAAAATGGTTACAATTATTACATGAGTAATAAGGAGATGAGGATGAGTAAGGATTAGTGAGTAATCTGAAGAAAAAAGAATATAAGAAATAGAATCTGCGTCATGACGAGACAACTATTTATACACTCCAAAATATGTATTACAATTTACTTAACACAAATACAAGTAAATATTGATTTATTGAATTTATCGAATGGAAGAATTATTATGTACGTAGAATGTAGAGTCGTACGTAGACACTGTCGTAGCACGTCGTAGACACTCTGTAGTGGCCTCTACGTCGCTCTAATATTAGTAGTGCTAACACGGTATGTGTACTGCGTCGACTGCGGAGGTATACATGCCTTCACTGAGACTTTCTCTTTACAGAACTAAATGTCAGGACTACTATTGATCCTAAGAGTTATGTATGGGGTCCTCACCGCGCAAATGATGCATCTTACCATAATGGAGGGATATACGCTTGTTCGTCAATACTATTGGCGCAAAAATACACTGACACTTGTTTTTTTATGGACAAATATGTAATGCAATGGAAATGTTGTCGGCAACCCTACGCGAGTACACGACATCTGAGACACGACACGTCAGCGATGCTGACAGTCGTCACGTGTGACACGGCTACTGGCGCAGGCGACATCTGCGGCTTGTTACAGCTAGCGGCGCCCTCGCCCCCTGAACTCACCAGTTAAGACTTATCGCTTCTTATCTCATTTTTGTTAAATTAATTAATTTAACTCTATGTAATATTATAAACTAATAATATAAGAAAACTCATTTCAATCACAGGTAATTTGGTCTAAACTATTCTGTGTACTTCTGCTACAGATTAGTACATGCAAACTAATTCCGGCTGGCACCCACCCGCTACCATTAATAGATGCATGCCGCCGCTGCCATGACTGCTCCTACCATCTTTGCCTCGGCTGCTGCGGTCGTCTCTGCGAATCTTCGCCATCTGAAACATGAATATTAACAATTTCAATCACATTATATTACCATCATGTTACTTAGCCATTGAGTGTTAATATTGCATACCATACCTGATCTACCCCGGCGACGAATGGACAGTATTTCATTTTGCATGGGAATATAAAAGACTATCTTGAGATTAAATAAGGAGGTTGGTAAAATAGTCGACAAAATCAGTGGTTGAATGATGATTGTATTTTTTGTATATATCAGCATAGTGGCCCAGCTTCGCCTGATGGTAAACGAAAGAGGAGGCCAAATCGCAGCAATAACTGATAAAAATCTACAGTGTCCTGTCAGTTGACACTGCCATGTAGGCCCGCGTGATGCTTCACACTTCATGGGTGGGGGTGAGGGGTGTATGGTGTTGCCTTTCCAATGACGAATGAGCAACATGCCCACCATCATAGTTTGATTCATGATGTATATCCAATGAGACGGATAAGCAACGTAGCCACTGTCTCAGCTTGATCCACGAGCATCTATTCAATGAAACGGGTGAGCAACGTGCCTGCGTCTCGGGTTGATTTACGAGCGTCTATCAAATGGGACGGATGAGCAACGTGCTCAAACATGGACACACATAATACATACAAACGAAAAGAATAGATCAGAAGTGGACAGAGATAGAGTTACCGCCGCCGAAGCGACAAGTTTGCATTCCTAGTTTTTAGGAATTAAGTAGTATAGGTTTTAGTTGTTTATTAAAAGAGTATTTCGACGGAGCATCTCTTATTGGAGTAGGAATATTATTTCGACAGTTATTCGCCTGGTAGCAGAAGCTACGATTAAAGCCCATCGTTCTATGAAACTGAGTTGTCAAAGGAGCACGACATGATCTGTGAATACCAGGGCCTGGTTATGAAATATTGAAAAACTTAGTTTGGTAGTACGATATCCGTGGTTTTTAAATTTATTAAATCGAATATAAGGACCACAAGATGTAACTGCCTAAGCGACTCCATACTGGGCATGGAAGCTTTATTAATCAAATTGGCTTCTTTGCCAAAGATTGATGTGCTAGGTAGACCGAGACGATATTTTATACACCAGCATCGTCGTGGAAAGAATGATATATAATGCAGAAATAGATCGATGTAGATTGATCACAGTTATACTACTCTGTGTAAAAAGTATCGGGAATATGTCAATAAAAAGACCCGCGTAAAAGAGGTCGTTCTAATTTTTTTACTGCATGTTGGTAGCACTGTACTGATTTAGCGCGCAAAATTTGAGCGGGATCTGTCATTTAATTTGTTTTAAACTACACTTTTTGTTGGTCATAGTTTTGAGTCCTCGGCGATTTTTACAATGGAAAATATTGTTGAACAAAGAGTGTGCCTTAAATTTTGTGTTTCAAATGATATTTCATGTGGTGAATCACTAAAAATGTTGCGAAATACCTACGGCGAATCGTGTATATCGAAAACAAGGGCTTATGAATGGTATAAGGCTTTTAAAGAAGGCCGAGAAGTAGTAGTAGACTTGCCTCGTTCTGGTAGACCTTCAACCGCTACGACCAGAGAAAACATCGACAGAATCAAGAAGCTAGTGCTCGAAAATCGACGTATGAGTCTGAGAGAGTTGGCTAGTGAGGTGAACATATCTTTTAAGTCCGTCCACAACATTCTCATTGACATTTTAGGCATGAAACGCGTCGCCGCCCGACTAGTTCCAAAAGAGCTCAATTTTGTTCAAAAAGCGCAGCGAAAGCATGTCGCTGAAGACATGGTTTCCCGAGCTTCTACGGATCCGACCTTTATGAAACGTATAATAACTGGCGACGAGACATGGGTTTATGAGTACGACATGCAAACAAGCCAACAGTCTTCAGAATGGCGTCTCGAAAACGAGCCGAAACCCAAAAAACCGCGGCAAAGTCGCTCCAAAATCAAGGTGATGCTGACAGTTTTTTTTGACTACCGTGGTGTGGTTCACTCCGAATTCCTTCCAGAGGGAGAAACAGTGAATAAAGAATATTATTTAGGCGTCATGAAGCGTTTGCGTGAGAGTATCCGCCGAAAACGTCCAGATTTGTGGCAACACAACTCATGGATGCTGCACCATGATAATGCACCATCACACACAGCCATTATAGTGAAAGAGTTTTTAGCGAAAAATTCAACAAAAGTTCTCGACCAAGCACCGTATTCACCTGATATGGCTCCGTCTGACTTTTTTTTATTTCCCAAGTTAAAATTACCACTTCGAGGAAAACGTTTTGAGTCGATAGAAGCCATAAAAGAAAATTCGCTGAATGAGCTAAAGGCCATACCGCAAATAGCCTATAAAAAATGTATGGAAGACTGGGTGAAGCGGTGGAGATGTTGTATTGCAAGCGATGGGGCCTACTTTGAAGGCGATAAAATAAATTTAGATGAATAATTTGTATTTTTTGTTTTATTGACAAATTCCCGATACTTAGTACACAGAATGTATATTATATCAAGTACTAGAACATGGTGTTCTTCAGAAAAACCGTGAATAACTATAGGCTTGGCGTCGCAAGTGTTTAAACTGTTAGTCCATAAACTGATGCGACTACTTGCCATCACACTGTATTTGTGATACATGTACCTTACCGATATGTCGGTTGTTTGCTACCTTTTTGATAAGTATGCCACATATACACATCTGTACCTAATAGTGACGAAATTTGATTCGACACAACGCTTACAAGAGACTCAAACGACGGACGGTGAAACGCAGACGATTTCGACTTGAGTTTTTTTACGTTTTCAGATTGTGGCTCTCAGAATTGCACACATCTGTAATTCTTCATATTACACATTTCTTATTTCACAAAGTGGTCTGAAATAGCTCCACAAAGCTGCGCCGCGCGGCGCGTCCCGACGGGCCGCAGTGACGCGCGACATCGCTGACCGTTTTGTTCGCGGAAAATACACATCAAGCAGTGACTACAGTTACCGTGTCATGTTCTTATGTTATCAACGAATCTCTATCTCAAACGTTTTATTGATCTGCGGCTCGATTGTAAACCGCCGGCAGCGCTGTACTCGCCTGTCTTGGCAAATACGTCAGTGATGCCATAAAAGTAATAATATTTTAATTAATTGCTTAAGAACACAACTTAATGTAATTTTTTTGGGAAGAAAACATGTTATTCTGTCATTTGACATCAATTTCCAACAATTTTGAAACACCTTTGAAATAAAATTCCCCTTCATCTATTTGTTAGTATGTAACAGATTTTGATTCTGAAACTATTACCAGGATATTTTTAGTCGATGTCGGGAGGCATACAAGCATAAATCCCCAGTAGCTTATTGATAACCCCACTCGCCGGAACACACCAATCCTCCTTGTCGTTTTATTGCAGTTTTCTGTACCTCCACAAACGTACATTCCTAGTCGGGCTGCTTTGATGCACCCTATCTCTCCTAGGATCAAAAGCAATAGACAATTTAATAGCAACCACAGTCACAGTTTGTGCAGAAGAGCACATAACTAATAACAGTATGTAGCGAGCGATGCAGTATTAGTAAATTGAGACACTAGGTGTATGAATGTGAATCCCGTTGCGGCTGGTCGTGCGTTTCTTCTCGGAACCACGCTTTCATGTTGGTCGTTTGCAACCATGCGAGCTGCCAACCTGCACTCTAGTCGGGCATGGAGCTAACTTGGCGGAATTGCTTTTCATCTAGTCTATTAATTGGAAAATTAATCGACGGTAATGGTCTTTGGAGTTAGTAGTGAGGAGTTTGAAGCGTAAACCTAATAAATATATACAGGCTTTATTTTGGGAAAGTCAACATTCACATGCAAATTGATTTAACTTGCTTTGTGTGCTTCCGTAACCAATAAGTTGACCCGAACTAGTTAATATCTGCTGTCGCTGCCATAGCCCCGATCGTGTCTACCCCGTCTACTCCAGTTGTCTTCACGATTGCTCACCATCTAAAACAGGAACCGCATATACTCGTAGGTACCTACCCGTTGCCGCTGCTACTATGATTGGCTCAGCGAAATGTGTTTCGTTATGTTAGTTGTTAGAATAAAATGCTACATAAAAAATTATAACATGTTATTGTAACGAATAACAGCGTACATCTAGTCTAGTTCGGTAGAAATTTCAACCTATTAAGTAGTCCCTCGATACTAGGCCGATGATATAATTATTGTACCAGATAATAGACAGGCAGAATACGCTTTATTTGCATGAAACAGATTGTTTGAAATATATTATAAAACATACATATTATGCAACAAGGTCGCCATGGCTAGGAGCAATCATTTCAATGCTATCTTAAGATAACAACTCGCGGTACAAAAAGAGGTTGGATAATACCTACTAATATAATTAAAATAAAGTCTGAAATAGTGTCGGTGTTAAGATCTGAAAAGGCATGCTCCGGTGGGTCGGACATGTCGAAAGAATGCAGGATGAAAGAATGACGAAACAGATATACAATGCGAAAGTGGAAGGATGTAGGAGCTGCGGAAGACCGAGACTCACTCACTCATTACCACGACCGGCAATTAGTCTTGATTTTTCGGAAAATGATGCCAGGAGCCCTAGAAACCGGCAAGCGTGCACGAAAAGAGCTACGAATGTCACAAAGGCGAGTGAGGTGTATATGAACAGCATCTCTGCCCGCCCCGCGTGGCACCTGGCGTGACATATACATACATACAAACAAAAAAATATTTATAAGATTCTTTATTACACATTGATATACAGATTATTGTTACATAAATAGTGTACAAAGGTGAACTTTAATAGCAGTTGTACTTAACCCAAGGAAGGAGAATATAATGTAACTTGTGTGCAAAGTGTTTACCGAAAGATCGGTTGCGCACAAGAAATATCCCTAGCGCGTCACCACTCCTGCTGCCAGCATGCCAACTCACAGTAACTCATTAGAAGCTTATTTATAACCTCACTCACTTGTCGTCATCCCTTCAGGAAGTTGTTACTTGGCCGCGGTATAGTGTGAGGTGGAGGTACTTCCTCCAGTCACGCTGCTTTGATGCGCTCTACCTCTCTTAAAAACACCCAGAGCGAGACTAACAGACGTGTTAATGCACGCAAATGTTTATCCTGGGCGCGAACCCACGAGCCCTGGTGTTAAAATAGCTTTGCTAATCACTCCGGCACCGAGGTAGTCATTATCATAATCGTTGAACATCACTGTATACTCGCCATATTACTATGAAGACCATTTCACGAAACAATTAATGTTAACGATACCATCATCGTTGTCGCGCCGCGACTCTGGCAGCGTACGTGCAATTAGCACGCTAAGCACCTGCATCGAGGCATCGCCGCAGGATGGGTGTGCGCGCGCCGGTTCGCCGCGAGCCATTAGCGGCGGCCGGCGCTCGTTACCGGCTCGTGCGCGAAGCCGGCCGTCCTGCACGCAAACGGAACACCGCCAGAGCGGAACGTGCCCGCCGCACTCTTCAGCGGACCGTTCAGCCAGCTAATGGAACGGTAGTTAGAGACGTGGGCAGCTGACTTACATTGTGGGCGGGGAACAAATGTATTTTTTTATACAACGTCGGGAGGCATACAAGCATACGGTCCACCTGATGTAAAGCTGTTACCGTAGCCTATGAACGCTTGCAATAGGTACATTAAGTAATACTCGCGCGATGCCACCTCTGCTGCTGACACAGCAACTCCTTAGGAGCTTACTGGTGAGCTCGCTCACACGAAAAAACATAATAACCCTCCAGGGAGTTGTTACTTGGCTGCGGTTTTCTGTGAAATGAAAGTAAGTACATCCCCTGACGGGCTGCTTTGGTGCGCCCTACCTCTCTTGAAAATACCTAAACGAACACAAACAGACATGTTCATGCTCACAAATGTTTGTCTTTTGTAGGTACCCAACTTGTTGTTTTTCCTTGTATCACAAGTGTTCATGGGCTATTGTAACCACTTCATATCATGTGGGTCGCATCCGAGTATACCCTGTCATGTAGTGTAATAGAAACGGTTAGATTGTAAGATAAAAATGAATGAAGTGATGATTAGTTAGTTAGTTACTATATATTTTCTAAAGTGTACAGGCGAGAATGTTTGAAGATTAAAGTGAATGTACATTGTTTCAGTTTACGTGTATCAACTACATCTCTGCTTAACATGCGGCGGAATTGTGAACACACACTCTAATTACATAATATGTATAAAAAAACAGCGAGGTAATTCTTGGAAACCTTGAAATTACTTCTCCTTTATCGTTTTATATTTAGTACCTTGATTAGTTACCTATATCTATCCAACGACATCTTCACACCAAGTCCCTGGCGCTGTAGCCAGAGAGAACCGAGCGCCGTGTGAATCGCTCCTTACACAACTCACTCACTATATCATATAAAAATAGTAGTTCTAAGAAATAAATGTTTTTTTTACATCGGAAAACAAACAAGCTTACGGCCCACTAAATGTCCAATTTCGCACATTGCCACTCCCTACCACAGCAATGACACAGAAGTTTACTAGTAACGTCCGTCACTCGTAGAAACACATTACTCGTCCAGGGAGTTGTTATTTTGCTGCGGTCTACTGTGAGGTACTTTGCAGTCGTCGCACTTACTCGCCCAGTGGAGCCGCTTTGTGAGTTTCACCCGAAACGTGTGTTAATTCGATTCATTTGATTATTTATTTTGTCAAGTGTCTGTCAACGTAAGTGATAATAAAGATGAGCACAATACTAAACGTTCCACGTGTTCCGTCGATGTGTATACAGCATTTAATTTAAAATAATTAATTTCGCGTTTACTGCACTTACAGCCGCCAACGACTCCTGTCTTGAAGTAGGAGGCACTCTGATCAGAGTAGCAGACGGAGGGCAATTGAACTTTGTACAATTCAACCTCACCAAGACACAAGCAAAGCAAATAACTTTGCTGTGAACAGAAATTAAAAAAAAAAACATCAATGAATCTACACAAATTTGCTGACGTTAAATGTATTTGATTCTCACTATTAATTATTATAATTATTGTGAATATAAATACATACATGACGTTAGCATATTCCTAGAAAAAAAAAATGTTTTTTCTTGCTTATTTGTACGTTTTTATTAATATTTTACTTTGTATTGTGCTTGGAAAATTCTCTATCTCCTGAGAAGTTTCATTCCAAATCACCTGCCGTAAAACCGGCGTCAAAGAAATTTGGTGTACCTACTCATCTGAAGTGAAGCAGCTCGAGTCAAAGACTGTTGTTACATAATCCTTAAGTCCGACTTCACATGGAGTAATTTTGTAAACCTTGCAGGAACACCTAGATTCTAGCTTGGGTCTTGTGATTTACTTTGGATACGAGTTGTGAGAATTATTAACGATCCCAAATTTAATAGACTTTGCCTCCATTTATATTACTCTACCAAGTACAGGTTATGTTCAGAAAAGTTGTTACCGTAGTACTTACAGTTTTCTTCAATATGGGTTCAGTTATCAGTAAAGAATTCACACTTGCACACTCGAAACCACAACGAGAATACCTTTGTAGTACGCACTACATGAACGGCAATGCCTGATTGATGTCTAAAGCTCATAGGCTACGGTAACTATTTGCCAAGGACAGGTCAATAACTGGTTTGACTCCTTAGTGATAAAAAAACTTTATAAGTTGTAGGTTTTACAGTAGGTACATAAATTAATCGCAGTAAAATATATTGTTCAAAAATAAACTAAAAAGAAATGATTGCGATTAAAATACTGAGATACATCTCAAAATTTCAAATTCTAGATACTTATGTTCAGAAAGCATTAAGGAAATAATTTTACGACGCGCGAGCTTCACTTCCATTCGTCGGGGTAGAGTTGAATTAAAAAATATAGTCCGTTCCGCCGCGGGTATAATGAAAAGTCGTTTAGTTCCGCACGTTTTCCAAACACCATTTTATTTTTAATTTTCGCCGCCGCGGCCGTCGAGTTCTGAAGAGTCAACGCGGCGTGACGGACGCGCGCGGCCCGACCGCTCTTATTTGTAATGGCCGACGCTATTAATCAGCATAAGCGTTTTATTAGCGAGGATCGTGTCGCGGTTCCGCCAAATACGTCGTGGGGCTGACAGGCGGGCAAACAAACAAACAAAATGGCCGCTCGTTTCGGCGGGAAACGGTTGTAAATGGCGATGGCGTGGCCCTCGGGAGGCGCGCTTTGATCGCCGCTCGCGCTGGACGACGTGGCACGTCACGTCGCTTGATACATTACCGCTGTTCTTTCTATCGTGTTGCCTTTATAAATCATTGTAATGGAAATATTTTTTCTTTGTACTATTTAGATCACAAATAAACAGACGGCCTGCCTTATGTCAGGCAGATACCGTAACTCTGGCATTACAAAGTGTTATAGCGTACCCATGAGTTGCTAGTTTTCTAACACGTCGGCTTCTCACGAGCATAGGAGAAACTCATTCCGTTACGTGAATAAGAACCATCCGCTTCCGCGGTTATCTGTAAGGTGGAGATATTTCTCCAATTTTTTTTTTAATATTGTCGGACAAATTACACAGCGCCACCTAGCAGCCCCAAAGAAAGCGAAGCTTGTGTTATGGGTACTAGACAACTGATAGACATACGTAAATACATTTTTTTTTGTAAATACATACTTATTATACATAGAAAATACCCAGACCAATACAAACATACATGTTCAGGCACACAAATATTTGTACTGTGTGGAAATCGAAACCACGAGCGTTGGTGTCAAAGTAGCGTAACAGCGCGTTTCACCACTGCGCCACCGAGCTCGTCAAATTAGGGTAGTAGGCCTTAGAAGGGTACAAGAAATAACCTCACAAAAAAACGCCGTCAAATAACAATTCCTTGGACGGGTTGTAGTGTTTATGCAAGTGAGTGAGGTTACCAGTTACCTAAGAATTTGCTGTGTCATTAGCAGGTGGCAACGCGCGAGTACTTCGTATATTGCAGGCGTTCGTAGTCCGGTTTACCTCATGTGTGCCACATGCCTCGCCACGTTATATAAAAAAAAACGAATATAATTGTGCCCTATCTCTATTTCGATGGAGATTCGTCTGCCAATAAAGATTACATATATATTACACGTAAATAAAAATATAAATAAATGTAAATAAATAATTTATATATGAGTATCCTACTTGTTACTACTTAGTTATTTTGCAAATAATAAAGTTTTCGAATTGTGTAGTAGTTTACTGCAGGCCACTCATCCGTAAATCAAACTTGAGTTGTCCAGTTGTTAGATTGCTAAATGATGTACAGCACAATGTCAACAGAAACAATTTAGAATGTTAGAGATAACTATTTGTTTCGTATTTCCACCTTTTAGAGTCAGCCACAGAGTGCTCGACCAACAAAAGGAGAGTGTTAGAGCCGTATCGGCAGCGGGCCATCCGTCGCGGCGACGAACCATCAATAACGTGCGGCGGCGTGACGCGCGACAGCCGCCGACAAAAATGTCTGCTCTAACACAAACAGTACACTCGCAAGCACACGTCATTATAAATAATAAATAAATAAACGTAATTTACTGCTCACAAAGGTTGTACAGATTACACGAATACCAAATGCCATAAAGTTAGCTGTGAAAACTTTGTGAGAGTAGGTACCAGTATTACAAAACTTCCCAGTTTACCCAACGCGTAGAGGCCCCTTCGAAAATAATGATGTAATGTATGATAACCCCAATGAAGGCAAGCCATAGCTGAGAGTCCTGCGGGCAGTATTATTGTATGTTACATGTGAATCGTCTTGAATTTGTAAAGGTAATTAATGTTTAATTTGGTTATAAAACAAATATTGAATGTAAATATAACTATTCAATGACTGAGTTCAAATCAATCTGTCGTTAATGTCGTTATTATAGAGTTAGAAAATTCTGATGAATTAATTCCCAGAATTAATAAAAAATCCAGTTCAATTAAACTTATCTATTGCAGTTGCAGCTGGGAATTAAGACGAGAAGATGATAAATAAACTACAAAAAAAAAAACGAGAAAAATCCTCGTAGGGACTAAATGTCCGGAGCCATACAACAAAGCTTTAAAAATATAGAGATAACCAAATATGTACTGCCACATGAAATAAATAGTATCTTTATACTGTCTCTATATCCCCGTGCATATTATCTTTTTATTTATCTTTATCATTAATACAAATGTAAGTAAATCTGGCAGTTTGTTCTTTTTGCTTATCAGAACCGATAATCATAACCAATGTTGCATAACGAAGGTGTTTTACCTTAAAACGGAATAGAACATTCGATTTAATACCTACTACCTAAATTGCATTAACACAAATAAAAATAGTCTGTTCTTGTAACTAATTTGTAAGCAACATAACAGTATTAACGTGACTTTGTATCGAAGTGTCCTCCATGGGTAGGAGCACCATTTTTCATGGCACGCGTGAACGGTTGGCCGCCAGTTGACGAATATAGCCGCTCGGCGCAAGCGCACCGACTTTCACATGATTGCTTTTTTCATACCGGCCCGGAACTTGGGCTTAGGGGCAAAATAAACGCGCGTAATGGCCGGGGAAGTGCGCTTCGCTGACCGTTTATTAGATACTCTGTCGGAGATCAGGATCTGTAAGATTTGGAAAGGGAATGCGAAAAAGAGAAAAGGAAAGCGGCTACAAATTATAAGTTATTAAAAGTCAGAAATAAACAAAGTGCGTATGCGCAATCCATAGGTACTCTACTTAAAAGAGGTCGATTTAGATTTACGAGAGGTGAAAGGACTTCAAAATGGAAAAGCATGTATGGATGAAGTTTTCTCACTCCACGATATCGTAGAAAAACATCGCTGTGTATCAAAAATTTTTCACGTATTTCGTGGTTCTTGAGCTATCATTTTTGACAAAGTAGTGCGAAATGATCTCTGAAATATACTGGAATAAATTAGCTTGTTCCTATGTCACTATGTCACCCCAAAAGGCAAACGGAAACCCTATTAGAGATTTAAACGGGGGTGGCAAGTATTAAGCGTAACATAGAGACATCTTAAACCATATGTGCCGTGTGAATGTTTGCCTCTAAATCTATAGTTCCAAAAAAAATAATTACAATTTTGAAGATTATGATGAAATTAAGCCAGCATGTTATTTAGAAATTCAGTTGTAGTCCGGCGGATCAACGAGTCGAGTGGTTAGCAATGGTTCCCTTAACACCGAGGCTCCGAGGCGTAGGTCAGATCCCACACGAGACAAACATTTGGATATATGAATAGGTCCGTTGGTCTTGATTATGATGCTTTAAGACAGCTATAGAGCATCATAACAACCTGACTGGAGAAGTATCTCCACCCCATAGCCGCCAAACCGCAGCTCAATAACAACTTTCTAGAGAATTGCTGTATACCTGCGAGTGAATGAGGTTGCCTGTAAGCTCCTTTTAGTGTCGGTACTGAGTATAGGTAGTGAGTAGAGGTGGCTATTCCTGTTCATGGGTTACGGTAATCAATTTACTTCATGTGAACCGTATGCTTGTATGATTCCCGACGTTGTATAAAATTATAAGTGGTGTTGCCAGCGATATACTGTAAAAAAAATGCTATAATGAACTAAATTAGGCATTTACGTAGGAACTCCGTCCGTCAGCAGATAAATATAAAATGATAATTATAATCACAACTATTAATGTATCTACCTCGTCCACTACAGCAATCTTCATGGGCGCTAGGAGCCCACATCGCGGTGCTTCGGTGACAGGCACGACAGCGCGTGGGCGCTCCCCTGGCGGCCGGCGCTCCGCCGTGAAATTAAAAGTGCCGTCTCTCGTCGTCTACACCTGCTTGCCAAAATGCTTGATTTACGCGGTCATAACCTCACGGCGGACCGACGAATGGATGTGTTTCACGCTCGCTTTCATATTATTTATAGTCGCGTTTATAGTAAAAGTGACGTGAACATTTGTATACAGGAATTACACGCAGTTTTCAATTAAAATTACACAACATTTAGACTTCAAAACTAGTGGGTGACATTGGTATTGTTCGGTTTTAAAATATGTAATAATTACTTATTATTATGTTTTCTCTCAAATACAGGTTCTTCGATTATGAAAATAATTTTGAAAATCGCTTCACAATAAACGAAACTATCCCTTAACATACCTAAAAAAAGAGAATAGAAAACGTCCTTCTTTTTGAAGTTGTTTCTACATCAATGGTCAAGTCGAGTTAAGTCGGTTTCGCAAAAAGATTTCGAAGCAACCAATCGAAAATCTGGCAATATATGTATTTTTTCAGTATCCATCTGTGAAACGCATTAGCATTACAATCTTGAGACAAAAAGTAGTGCTTAATCTAATTTACAAGAAATTTAAATAAAAGGGGTTAAAGTATGAAATTACCGATTTGTATTAAAAATTAAAACTTTTTTTTTCTAAGATGTAACATGTTTATTTAATCAAAATTTTCCAATCGGAAGTTTATTTATGCCTTTGCGATAAAACTCTGGGAAACAAACTGTGTGAAAGCATTTTGTACTTAACTCCTAGAAAGTTTTTTTTACAGAGGATGACGTATGGTTTCTAACTGCAACTCCTGTGGATATACAAGAGTTTTCCGTACAGTGTGAGATGCGTTATCATGGAGCAATAATGGTGAAGATTGATTCACGAATCGGGCTGTTTCAGCGCTAGTTTCGCCATCATTGTTCGAAGCACAGTAAACATCTGCTGTTATTGCTTGACCAAACCTGAGAAAGCTATAGTGAATAACGCCATGAAAAGACCACCAAACAGTTACCATTACGTTTTCATTGGTAAGCTTTACTTTAGAGCACTGTTGCGGCGTTTGACCTGGGGTCAGCCATTGCATGTTTCGCTTACGGTTATCGTAAAGAGTCCGCTTTTCGTCACATGTCACAATTCGATCCAATATTCCTTCATTTCTGTACCGATTCAACAAGGCAACACAAGTTGACGAGCACGGTGGCTCAGACGTGAATGACGCGACTTTGACACCAACGCTCGTAGGTTCGATTCCACACAATGCAAACATATGTGTGCATGAACATGTCTGTTTGTCTTGGTCTGGATGTTTTAATAGAGGTAGGGCGCGCCAAAGCAGCCCGTCTGGGAAAGTTCCTCCACCTCACAGAAAACCGCAGCCAAATAACAACTCCCTAGAGGGTTGTTGTGTTCCTGCGTGTGAGTGAGGTCACCAGTAAGCTTCCAAGGAGTTGCTGTTTAAGCAGCAGAGGAGGCATCGCGCGAGTGATAATTAATATATCGCAAGCGTTAATAGGCTACGGTACCCGCTTTAAATCAGATGGACCGTATGCTTGTATGCTTTTCGACGAAGTATAAAAAAAAGATTCAACATGCGTTTATTTCTGCAGATCAGTCAAATCATGAGGCACCCATTTCTCATATATTTTTATCTTATTGATTTGATACAAATGAGTCAATATTGTAGGCAACGTTAAACCGTGCCGCTAATTCCTGGGTAGTTTGACTCCGATCGGCTTCCACCATCTCCTTCAATTCAGCGTTATCGAGTAAGTAGTAAGTCGAAGTTTCTATTACGAAAGTTTTTAAACCAAAAACACACGGTGCGTTTATCAGCGGTCACCTCTCCAAACGCAGCATTGATATTGCGAGCCGTTTCTGCCGCGTTAGTTCCGCGTCGGAACTCGTATATTTTCGAAGTTCGAAAATCAAATATTGCACGATTTTTAAAGTTAAACCTCATAGTACGAGTATCATGTGAAAAATGTTTCACTCGAAACCTCACACCATGAGAGTTTAATGTCAATTCAAAGTATATATTACTATAAAACAGCAATTTCATAACTATGTATTACTAACTAATACGAAAATTTTAACCCCTATTATATTTTTTAACATTCTCAAAAGCCATAAGTTTAAATTAACAAGTGTCAGCTTTATTTAAATCTTCTATCCATAGTTGGGCTACGGTAATTGCTTACCATCAGGCATCTTAGTGATATAAAAAACCGAATCTTCTATAATAAATAAAAAAGAAAAGATTGTTTCTTTGAGATGTAGGGCAAAACTTCAGGGTTCGTGTGTAAAACTGGACAAGCCGAACTCGACGTGGGCAGGGCTGCAGGTTAGCTAGTAGTATAATATATATACTTATACTTAAATAGCAAATACATTTCAATAAATAATTTATTTTATTTATAGACACAGGATTTCATACATTGTCTCGCTATTGACTACTACTTCTTTAGCTATAAAAATATGACAAGGGGGAAAAAATATATGTTTACTCTATCGTGGTAAGTACTACACAAAGAATATAATACTCCCTGACGGGAGATACTACATATGTCGTAATACAAATCTAACTCTGGTTTCGAACTAGACTACAAAGATATTAATTTACTTTCAGCTGTTACATACCGCCATCTATTATCAAGTAGCTTTAATATCCTATCTTTACAACGACATCTTTTATTATTTTTGTTCAACAGTTAAACAACTTACCACAACCGTATTTATTTTGCATGAAATATTTGATATGAAAGTATTTATTATGTCGAAATTAGATATGCAATAAAAAAAAACATAGTAGTCGTAGAGCTCCTTTCCTCCAGAGATCAGTTGCAGTGGAGCTCCGTAACTTTAGCAGGTGCGAGCAGTACATAAAGGTGGTAACACCAAAGCAATGTTTAGTCAATGATTAACAATATTTTTTATCTGTGAATGTGCCAAATGACATTTTGTACTCTGTGATAATTGGGCGAGAAAAAAAAGCAAAGCAAGCAAACTAAACTTTAATGAAGATTTATTGATATTTTTCTAAGTAATTCCTACGCGATGGGAACTGAAGTGGCTATATCATTTAGTTCATTAAGAGAGCAACTAGAAAGTGAGAAAAGTAGTTTATTTAAAATAGACGAAAATATAAAGCGAATACAAATTACTGGACGATTTCCGACCGATAGGTTAGTGATAACTTGGATTCGACGAAATGTATTTTGTATTACTATGTGTTTACGGCTTTTTGTGCATAATTACAGATTCAATAACTCATCTGGAGATTACACGAGAGGCGGAACTCGTACCGGCGGTCGGAATTCATTCGTTGATACGAGCAATAATTATAAAAATGATGAACAATTTGCTAAACGGAAACATGAAACCAAAACTGTATTTAGCAGGTGAATACGAGACGTTTTACTTATTATTTCTACCGGAAATTTACAAAAACAACTAGCATAACACAATACTCTGCAAAGTAACCAATAGTATACTAACTTTTTTAGTACACAATTGGTTACTTAGCAGAGTATACAGCAGCAGCAGCCTCCAACATACACCATGTATTTAGAGGAAACTTAAGAATGTGGAATTTTTAACATTTGCACACGTAGAATAAGTATCTGGATACTTTATGACTATGATACTTTATGACTTATATTCATTAACAACAAATATTTAGTTTGTTTGAATTAAAATTAGACATGTTACAGAAAACAACTGGCTATTGTATGTTGCGAGAGCTATGAATCAACAAAATCAATAATTTCCTGATGTACCAGTGTTCTAGACACCTCACCCTCATCAGTAGCGTTGCTTTCAAGCATTGTTCACGCCACTAAACATGTGTACACTTTTTGCCAAATGTGATATCAAGAAATATCAAATTTTCTATGACTCACTCTAAAATTTCTTATTGCCATTTGCACACCGTGTACATCTGCCAAGGTAGATGATGGGAATACTGATAGAGGTATTAATGCAGGTTAGAAGAGGCCAGTGTTTTCAAAGTAACTCGTGGAGGCTTCTGATTTAGTGAAAGTTTTTTTTATACTATGTCGGCGGCATACAAGCATACGGCCCACCTGATGCGAAGCGGGTGCAATAGCCTATTAATGCTTGCGATATATCAAGTATCATTCGCACGATGCCCTCTCTGCTGCTTACACAGCAACTCCTTAGTAGCTTACTGGTGACCTCACTCACACGGAGGAACACAACAACCCTCTAGGGAGTTGGTATTTGACTGCGGATTTTTGTGAGGTGGAGGTACTTCTCACATCCCATATCATATCTATATCATAGACTCATTTTGTAAAAAGAGTGATACTCATAGCATAAATACTAGATATAAGCATAATCTTGTGTTACATGCAAGCTGTCTCCACAAAACAAGTAATTCTTTTATGGGGCAATGTATACGGTTCTATAACAAACTTCCCAGCAATATAAGAGAATTGTCAATAAACAAATTTAAAACTACTGTTAAAGCCAAATTGTGTAGCAGGGCATATTATAAAGTATCTGACTATATAAATGATAAAAATGCCTGGTAGTGAGTCGATCCAATTATAATGTAATTAATAAATTATGTAAATTTGTTTGGATACCAAAAGAGGGATGCCTGAGTTTTTTGGCAGTAATTTTAACAGTGCTCACCTAGTCATGAACTGCACGGTAGGGAAAAAAAATGTGACGATTCCAAACAAATGTAGCCATTTTTACGGAATAAAAAGATTTTGACTTTGACTTTGACCCATACAATTAGTAAAATTTATTTTAATATTTTACTTCTATGTAATTTCCAGAAAAAATTTTCTTTTATATTTTAAGTAAGTGAGTGATCTCTTGGCGTTCTTTGGTGTAAAGTCACACTTCTTCAGTAGAACTCTACTGAAAAACAAAATATAATTCAAATGTTGGCTCTGTTTCTGAGATACAGGAATATATTTATGTACATACTAGAATTGCATGTTTAACTTTGGGGTGCCCAGTGAGTAAAAATCTTACATGCCTGGTGGGTCTGTCACACCCATATAATTATATCCTTTAAAATAAGATCCTTTGTTTTTCAATTCCTTCAAATGATAAGGTTAAAAAAATTGAACCAAATTTTTGATTCATCTCACTTTGACTAATTTACACAATATTCAACTTTTTGATTTGTATTAAAAGTTAGACTTCATGTAAGGCACAGATAATAAACAATTAACTTACAGACTGTTATCTTTGAATACAAAAAAAATATTGCTGACTACTTAGTATTTATACATCAATATTTGCATATAGGACATTATATGCGAGAAGTGTTTGGCACTACTTTAGTAAATTAGGTTTGCAATCCTTTTTGCAAGGACACAAAAAACAACACCTTTATATAGCAGCATTATGATTTTTGAGTTTAACCAGAGGTTTGTTGATTCACCTACAGGATAGTATTTTATTTTTGGAAAATCCCCTTCAAGCTCCACTTTCATCAAAAGGCATGTCATTTTCATCTAAGTCTATTTCTAAACTTTTGGTAGTTAGAATTGTCTAATCATTTTTAATTACAAGGATATTACTTACATAAATAATTGAGCTCTCAAAACTTAATATGTAATAAAAAATAAAAATATTTTTTCCTCGATTAGATACTAATGCACGTTACTCCAACGTGTGCGACGACGACTTTGCGAACATTGGGAAGGCCGTAAATTAAAAAAATATTGTTCATTCCTTGAAGTGACTGGTCTGTCAGACTCATCAGGCACCCAAAGGATTAAACTAACAGGATGTAGGGTTAAAATAATAGGTCATGCAATGCATAACGACAAATAAATAATGTTATCATTCAGATTATCAGCCCGAGTCCACGATAGTGATGGAGAGGAAGACGGCCCAGGCAATAAACGAGCACGCATGCCCTCAGCTGTGTGCCGGGAGCTGCCGACGCGGGCTGCGGTACTGCGGGCTCAAGGAGACGATGAACAAGCTAGGACTCGCAATCGGCGCATTTTTGGTTCATTACTTGGCACATTACAAAAGTTTAAGCAGGAAGAAATTGTTTTACAGACAAAGGTAAATAAAGAACTTAATTTTTCATTTAAAAATGTATGCATGATTGAATAAATCAGAGATTTCCAATCATTTGTGTCCTGTAGACCCATTCCTATCCCCTTGTCTCTCTTGCTTATATTTTCTGTATTCTGTAGGCTCCTTGCCTTACTTGTTACTATGCAACTAGGCGCCGTAGTCGCCCTTTTTGCGTGTGGGTGGATAAAGGTAAATAAAAGATAAAAAAATCTTTATTTACCTTTAGACCCTCACGGGCACTTCGACACGTCTTACATTCTTAATATTGTATCTTATTAATTTTTCATTGTTTTGATTTATCTTTTTTAATCTACCAGCATTTCAAATGACCATTGACGAAGAAGAAATGCTAAAAGAAACTTGTCAATATAGGTCACTTTTCAAATGGTCAATTTATATTACAATAAATTTGTGCAGTGTATAAATTTAGCAAGTTGTACAGTTAAAGATATATTAACACATGTGCTGAATCAAATCCAGACATCTCTCTCAGCCTGATGTTCATCGATCCTGTGATAAACCTTCTTACATAGCGTATTTTTGATGTGCCATTTGAACATATTGCCAGGCAAGGACGAACTGTATCGGGTAATTTATTATAAAATCGAATACAACTTACAACATAAGATCTACTCGTCTTACCAAACCGATGTACCAGCATACACAATCTAATCCTGCTTCTAACATTTTCACTACATTTTGAAAACGACTTTATATTATATTATATTTTTACGAGTATACATTATGTTCTCATAAATGTTCTGAGAGGTGGGTTCTTGAAACCGTTGCTTCTACTGCCAGTTGAGTTCGTGCAGGAAAGCCCGCAGCTCCTTGATGTTGCTGCAAGCCTCCAGCAAATCTTTTGGGTTCCCAAGGATGGCAGTCCATTGGTTGCCACCTCCTGCAATGCAGCAAGGCGTGGGCGGCAGTTTCTTGATCCATCAGGCGTGCTCTGCAGCGGACTGTCTGTAACACCCGTAGGTAAAAGATGTTTGTTAAAAAGGCCGTGTCCAGTGACAGTCCATGTTACCTTCGAGTAAGGCGTTTGTCGCCTATTTGCAGTCAGATTTACTCGCCCATAGCATTTTATGTTGGTCGCTCATCTGCTGTTTCATCCAGGACTTGATCGGTGAAAAGGGGAGTGGCATTATCGGCTCATTGCCTGGGTATTTCATATCGCCTCCCCTTCTCGCCAGTTCGTCCGCCGCATCGTTACCCATACATCCGCTGTGACGTTTGATCCGTTGCAGAGTAATTGAGTTGTTTTTACAAACGTTTTCCAAAGTATGATGACATTCGAGTATTAGGCCTTGGAGGAGTATATTATTTTGGAGTTTAGAGCTTGCAATACGGCCCCGCTGGACAGGATACATATGTTGTATACTTCCGCTTGGTGATTGCAGCTGCTGCTTCGATTATCACTACACACTCAGCTTGAAACACTGAGTTGCAGGTACCTAGTTGTGTTGTTTGGCGTATGTACAGTTGCTCAGAAAAGATACCTGCGCCAGTTCCTTTTGCCAGGTTGTACAGTTCTCACCCACACAGTTCAAATTCAAATTCATTTATTTCAGCAGCTATAGCCATAATAGTCATATAAATTATACAGTTTTTTAAAATTTCTAATAAAAAAATAAAATAAAAAAAAAGTAACAGTACTTGACTAATATGTATTCACGTGCGAGGTTCGTAGAAAGAGCCGAGCACCATACAACTCGCTTTTTACACATATCGCTTGCTTCTTTAACATTCACAGCTCTTTCCAGTTCCTATGGCGAGTGTGCATGAAAAGAGCTGATATCAATTTTTTATGAAACATGACCAATTTAGTGTGTGTAGTAGGCGAGTTTCGACCTCCTTCCAATTTATTTATATCTGTTTCGTCATTCTTTCATCCTGCATTTCTACATGTCCGAACCAACGGAGCATGTCTTTTCTTATCCTAACACCGACACTTTCTTTCAGAACAACTTACTACTTACGTTATCGTGCAAACTTTGTTAGCAAATGCTACACCACAATTTTTGCTCAATGCTCGCATTTCAACCAAATTTATTCTACTTTCATGCTCTCTCTGCT
Source organism: Pyralis farinalis (assembly GCA_947507595.1). NCBI lineage: Eukaryota > Metazoa > Arthropoda > Insecta > Lepidoptera > Pyralidae > Pyralis > Pyralis farinalis. The sequence continues at coordinate 697,828 of OX382278.1, read as the reverse complement.
ATTAACTAGCAAACACTTTAAATTGTGTAACTAGCATTTATTATTCAAATGAATTGATTTTATGCTTACTGAAACAGGAAGATAAAAAAGCTCAAGTGGAGAAAAAGATAGAAGAGCAGGCTAGACTAGAGAAGGAGCGAGATCAGAAGGAGAGGAAGACATTATATGCAGAGAGGGAACACAAGAAAGCCACAATCAAGGCTCTGGAGGCGAAGATGGCGCGCGTCCAGGAGTTCGAGAAGTGGGAGGAGTCACAGAAGAACCTCGGCAATTTCATCCTGACTAAATCAAAACCGCACGTGTACTGGCTGCCCAAGTCCATGACCGACAAAGCCACCGAAAAGCTGAACTCTAGCAGAAAGTTCCATGAAAGTAAGTATCGGGGAACATGAACAATGAGCTATTAGTACAACTCGTGAGACTATAAATAAATAAATAAATAAATAAATATTGTCGGACAAATTACACAGCGCCATCTAGCCCCAAAGTAAGCGAAGCTTGTGTTATGGGTACTAGACAACTGATAAACATACGTAAATACATTTTTTTTTGTAAATACATACTTATTATACATAGAAAACACCCAGACGAAGACAAATAGACATGTTCATGCACACAAATGTTTGTACTGTGTGGGAATCGAACCCACGAGCGTTGGTGTCAAAGTAGCGTAACAACGCGCTTCACCACTGCGCCACCGAGCTCGTCAAAACTATAGCGCCGGACATATTTAAAAAAATATGTAAAATACTAAATGTGTTATAAGAAAGCATATTCGCTGATGCTTACAGTTACTGCAGCCTTTGTATGCTTGCAATACAACACAACAAGCTGTTATCTCGATTCCTAATCTGTTAGGACTGGCAGGGTCCACTACCTGAGGCTAAAGATTTGGCGACGGGTCTGGTTTAGACATGGAGCGACTGCCGCTAGAACTCCACAATCCAGAGGAAAACCAGACTATTCTCAGGTTAGGTCACACGTCTTGAAATATTTCATAGACATGGGTTTCCCTCACTACCGAGCACATAATAATTACAAATATGTACATAAGACGAGCCGAGATTGAGGAGCTCGGTGGCGCAGTGGCGAAACGCACTGTTACGTTACTTTGACACAACGCTTGTGGATTCGATTCCTACACAGGGCAAACATTTGTGTGCATGAACATGTCTGTTTGGTCTGGGTATTTTAAGAGAGGTAGGGCGCATCGAAGCAACCTGTCTGGGCAAACACCTCCACCTCACAGAAAACCGCAGCCAAATAACAACTCCCTAGTTTGTTGTGTTCCTGCGTGAGTGAGGTGACCAGTAAACTCCTAAGGAGTTGCTGTATTAGCAGTAGAGGTAGAATCGTGCGAATGATACTTAATGTATTGCAAGCGTTTATAGGATACGGTAACCGCTTTACATCAGGTGGGCCGTACGCTTACATGCCTCCCTTGTTGTATAAAAGAAACAAATCCGAAAACAAATATTCAATGGTACATGCCCCTTTCAAACCAGGAACCGCCGTATGATCAAGTCTTTTATCCACTACACTGTCACTGCTCCTGGAAAATCTTTTTGCTACAGTATAACTAGACAGGGAGGTATGGGAGTAAATCTGAAGCATTAAATAAATAAATGTTCTGTCAAAGGTCAATGAACAGCGGGTGAGAGGTTTTAAATTATAAAACACTTGTACAACTGTGTTTCAAACTCTTGTTATTGCTATTTACAGCTAAATATGGTCCATTGTATCGCAGTGAGTAAACTAATTAAGTTCAACTTAATCATTTCTATTTTAATATAATTTGTAATAAATTTGAAATAACACCTTGTCAAAGTTCCAATTAGAATATTAATAATTTTTCACATGTTGCCCATTTATTTATAAAAGTTAGCGTTTTCACTGTATTAATCTCAATCGGCATAGCATAGAATATCTCATTTCTCCGTACTTGCTGCAGTTGCAACTTTCAATAGTTAATTTTGAAAAGGTTCATTGATATATCCCATGAAAGCTTGGCCTTCTAAATGTATGAAAGGTGATATTCTATCTATCAATTCTTCACGTCATGCCTCCAGGTGCCCAGGCAAGTCTGGTACGGGCAGAGAGAATCAAAGCTGCTATTATTGTATAATTATCCTTGAAGAGAAATAATGATAAAACTTTACTGTAATTTGGTTAACATCGAATCTCTAAATATCATTTAACTGACGTAATAAAGTATTTTGAATATATTTTCACTTTTTCCAGAATGTATGGCAAAAAAACGTCAGGAACTCCAAGATGAGCTACAACGGATAGAGGCACGTTGTCTGCGAATTAGGGCCCCGGGAACCAAGGAGAATGACCCTGACACTACTCAGGAACTGGACGACAAGCGCATGGAGACTGAGGCCGAGGTGAAGGCGGAAGAAGACAAGGGTAGCAAACGGAACAAGTTCGCAATGGACGCCGACGAGAAGGACGACAGCGACGGAGACGACAGACACGACGAGACGACGAGCGACGTCAAGCCCAAGGAGGAGAAAGGTGGTTCGTTCTTTTCTTCAATCCATTCGTCTGATAATAAAAGAAAATAACATAAGAAAGACTTAACAACACCTAGAATACACAACTCTTTAGGAGCTCAAGGTAGTCCAATGGTGGCGCAGTTGATGGAACCGCTCAATTTGAGCAAAAACTTACCGTAATTCTAAAGTGAATGAATTTTGATAAGTCGATAGAATGTTTAAGTAGTATGATTTAATAACACGATTACAACATTTTATTTGTGTGTTGTTATGAAGGTATGTGTATGATTATAGCACTATGACATCCTCACATGAACACAACAAGCCACAGGTTTTAAGTGTTTTAACTTCCCATTAGCGAAAGCATTAAAAGTTCATTAAGTCTCTTTCCGGTCTTTGGTTCGGACATGTAGAAAGAATGCAAGATGAAAGAATGACGAAACAGATATACAATGCGAAAGTGGAAGGATGTAGGAGCCGAGGAAGACCAAGACTAACCTACCATGACCAAATTGGTCGTGTTTTATCAGAAGGTGATATCAGGAGCCTTAGGAACCGGCGAGCGTGCATGAAAAGAGCTATGAATGTGAAAGAAGCGACTGAAGTGTGTAAGGACCGTGTCTTATGGCGCTCGGTTCTCTCTGCCTACCCCGCAAGGGACCTGGCGTGAAGATATACATACATATACAAGTCTCTTTCCCTCATTAAGTCTCTTTCCCTGAATGTTCCCCATAAAGTCCCTTTTCTTAGATGTCTCCCTCACATCTTTCTCGAAATGTTTCTTTACCGAAATATCCTTTTCCTACAACAGACACGCGTTTAAATTGAGTAGACTTTTTTTTATATACTACGTCGTGTAGCAAACAACCATGCGACCCGCCTGACTTGAAGTGATTACCGTAGCCTATGAACAGTAGCAATATAAACTAGCACTAGCTGCCAACGCAGCAAATACCCAATTACCTGGTGACCTTACTCAACGATAGCCCGACAGGGATATTTCCACCTTACAGAAGACCGCAACCAAATAACTATTCCCTAAAGAATTGTAGCGCTTCTGAGACGTTTTGAAACCAGGGTACATTATGGCAAAGGGACATTACGAAGCTGAAGGAATAAATAAGTGCAAATGTAATGTTTACTTTGAAAAGTTCTGATATGTATGTATATTTTCACGCCAGGTCCCTTACGGGGTAGGCAGAGAGAACCGAGGGCCATAAGATCTGAAAGCTGTATTGTATTAAATAAGCCGTCAAGTCCAACTCGCACTCTGAGGGTTTCGTAAAAAATATTTTCGCAAATTATTGTCGCAAAAAATTTTTTTTTTTGTGATTGAACTACTAATTTACGGTTTTCGGATTTTTTCTTTTACTTGTGCTACATGGCATTGCTTCTTACCAAATTTCATGATTCTAGGTCAACGGGAAGTATCCTATAGGTTTTGATTCCCTTGCGAGTGTTAAAATATGCGCATATGGAGCCGAATCTTTTGATTGCATTGACTTACAAGTTTGAGTTTTTTACTACTCGAGGGATTTCAGACCTAAATATTTGATATTAATTTCTGCTTGATAGCGCCACCCGTTCCTGAGAAAAGGCGTCTTAAGAGACAGTCAGACGGACAACAAAGTGATCCTATAAGGGTTCCGTTTTTCCTTCTGAAGTACGGAACCCTCAAAAGTAGCATTGTTCGCTAAAAATGGGTTGGTTAGAACGCTACAGAGCGGGACAGATCGTGTGCTAGGAAACACAACACAATATTATTGAGTGAGACCGTTTTTAGGGTTCCGTACCCAAAGGGTAAAACGGAACCCTATTACTGAGACTTCGCTGTCCGTCCGTCCATCTGTCACCAGGCTGTATCTCACGAATCGTGATAGTTAGACAGTTGAAATTTTCACAGATGATGTATTTCTATTGCCGCTATAACAACAAATACTAAAAAATAGAATAAAATAAATATTTAAGGGGGCTCCCATACATCAAACGTGATTTTTTTGCTCATTTTTGCTCGATATTGATAACGGCAACAGGTAGACGCTTGAAATATTCACAGAATATTTAGTTATATATTCACTTTTAGAATAAATAATTAAATTAAAATAAAACAAATATATAATAAATATTTAAGGGGGGCTCCCATACAACAAACGTGTTTTTTTGCCGCTTTTATAGATAATGGTACGGAACCCTTCGTGCGCGAGTCCGACTCGCACTTGGCCGATTTTTTTGTATCACACCTGTATTAATTATTAATAGAATTGCTCGCCAACGAGTTAAAGCGACTGTTGAAGTGGTGGCCCAGTGGACAAGGAACCGGCCGATTGAACAATAGGTCCCGGGTTCCAATTCCGGCGGGGGCATGTTCCACTAAATTCGTGTTTTCGAATTTATATACACGTTTATCACTTGCCTTGAAACATCTGGTATTCCCTCTAGGTTGTTAGGGTCTGACGGCAGTCGCTCTATGTAAAAATCTGTCTTTGCCAAATCCTTAAGCTTAGATAGCGGACCCCGCCGATCCTAATGGATTAGGAAATGTGATAACACGAAGAAGAAGATTGTATTTTTAAAAGACGTATTTTAATGTTTACTTGATATTTCATCATTAATGACAATGTTCTTTACTATAAAGGTTGCCGCATTTAAGTCAAGGTTAGCGCTAGAAACCGAGCGTATACGAGAGGAGCTATGAATGTTAAAGAAGCGTGTTACGTATGTAAGGACACTGGCGCTCAGTTCTCTCTGCTAACCGCGCAAGGGATTGGGCGTGAAGTTATACAGTTCTTTATTATAAAGTGAATATGTATTTGTATTTATTCAAATGTTTATATTTACATGCCATTTATTGTCCAAACATTATTGTCCCGGAGTTTGCTTAGTAACTACATGTATTATTGCTACGCGGTGCACGCGGACGAATAGTTTCCTCTCTCTATTGTACAGCCTAACCATGTTCACTTCACTTCATGCTCGCGCTATTCTTCCTTACAGAGTCGGATGACAGCAAAATGGACACCACTGCGGAACAAAACACGAGCACAGAGCCCGCTGCCGTGGTGGTGGGCGCGGAAGAGACGTCGACGGAGACACAGGCGCCGCTGGAGACGGCGGCGCGCGACGGCCCCGACAAGCCCGACGAACACAACTCTGACCATTCCTAACGCCAGCGGGCCACCCGCCGACTTGTAGCCAGCCTTCTGAATAAATAAATAAATCGAGTATAAAAACAAATGCGAGTCGGCCTCGAGCGCTGAGAGTGCCGTATGTACATTTGTTTTACTAAATAATATTGATTTATGCATTACTTTAGCATTTTGTCGCTAAATTTCAGACAAACTAGGCGTACGTGCACATTTCTTAAAAACTGTAGTAATTCGAAACATATTATTATACAATAATATCTTCTAAAAGGGCCTCTACGCGTTGGATACATATCCCCGCGCACGCCTATCAAATGACCGGGATAATACCTGTGAATAAAAATAAAATAATATTAATATTTTGCATAGACAGTAAATTGCGTCTTATGGTGCTCGATCCTATCTGCCTATCCCGCAAGGGACCTGGCGCGTAGATATGCATACAGTAAATAATTTTGTATATGTGTTATTGACTTCCTCCAAACATTTTCATGACAATTTTGGAGTACATATCTTTGTTTTTCTTACCTCTAGCAAATTAGATAATTTTATGTTTTGTGCGAGTTATAGATACTATCGACATGAAATTCCATATTATTTTTTTATATACATTAACAAAATGAGATTTTTTATTATCATTGATTGAGAGCTCGGTGGCGTCGTTGCGCGTGTCATTCTAACCAAACACGTAGGTTAAGCAACGTCAACCGCAGCCTGTCTATGGATGGGTTTATCCATCTCAAGTTTCTCTGTGCTTGCAGGGCACGTTAAGCCGTCGGTCCCGGCTGTTGTCGATAGATGACAGTCGTTAAGCTAAGTCCGTGGCCCTCGGGCGGCTTGAAAACACTGGCCTCCGCCAATCCGCATTTGAGCAGCGTGGCGGAGTATGGTCTAAACCTCTTCGGTTGAAGGGAGACCCGTATCCCTGCAGTGGGATGAGTGAGGGTTGATGTTGGTGGTGGTGGAATAATTTGAAAACATGATGACGACAAGTAAAATGTAATGATATTATGCGGCTACATAATTTAAAAGTGAAATTGAATCCACCAACAACTTCTCAGAAGGTATCTGTTAATATTCGGCGATTTTTTACAACAGGATTTATATATCAAATTGAAGTAAAAATACACCATGTACTAAAATATGTATATACATATACAAAATTGTATAGAAAATGAGCTCATAGTTTATATTGTGAGAGCATGAAAGGTCCTGCCCCGAGAAAGGTCACACTATACCATTTAAAATGGAACAGATAAACAAAGACGTACTCTGAAGCGTGAAAGCGAAACTAATGCAGTGTTAGAAGCCTTTCAAATACATTTCAGTTCGTTCAGAATGTCCATGATTAGATCAATGACCGTACTGATAATAAATAAATATTGTCGGACAAATTACACAGCGCCATCTAACCCCAAAGTAAACGAAGCTTGTGTTTCGAGTACTAGACAACTGACAAACGTAAATGCAATTTTTTTGTACATTGCCAAGACATACATACCGCCATGTTCATGCGCACAAATGTGTGTCCTGTGTGGAAATCGAACCCACGAGCGTTGGCGTTAAAGTAACGTAACAGTGCGTTTCCCCACTGCGGCACCAAGCTCGTCAAAAAAATTGATACATCGTCATAGTCTATTTATGGGGAGAATGGGGCTTTGCACAAGCAATGTCTTTATCTTGAGGGCGGAGAAAGATTTTAAAATTAATAGAGACTAACTTCCTACAACTTTTCGTAATATGCTACACACCTGTGCAAGTCACCGCGGAGCCGTGAATTCTAAATCGATACTGTCAACCGATTGAACTTGTCTATTCAATTACCGATACCCACAACGAAGACAGCTTACTAAACGCTGCGAAATAACTGGGTGCATGAATAGGTGGTAACTCGCTATCTATAATTATTATTATTTTGCGGTAAGATCAACTTAAAAATCATAAAAAACAGCTGTGCTGTTTTTTTATATGAAACAACTGATCGCATTCTTGATTTCAGATTAGTTTGGAAGGTAAGTTGCTTATCTATCGATAGCTTTGTGTGAGTGAGTGAGTTTAGTGGCCCTGAGTTAATCCTCTAAATCTAAAAACTAAAAGAAAACGACTTTCACGCTGTCTAATAGTTACTATAACAAGTCAAATGAACCCAAAATAGATGCATTATATTTGATATTGAATTAATGCTGCAACAGAAATGATTGATTTTTTTACATACAATCCGACGTGTTGGACTGATAAATGTGTAATGAGACAATTGTTGAAATAAGGTGCACTGTTCGTAATAACTCCCGTACTCGAGAGGTGAAGGTTGCTGCTACCACCGCAATGGAACTTTCATTTTACGTATTATAAGTGTGAAATGTACAAACGACCTAGTCGGTTTGTGGGTGGGCTTATAGACCGTCTGGAAATTATTAACAAATACGAAATGCACTGTAATGCAAACTTCCTTAGACGGCAGCAATAAAAGTTGTGCAATCCTCCATAAATCCCGAATATATATTTGCAGTTTGTTTGCTTTGCATGTACACATTATCTCTGTCCCATATACGTCAAACAGTGAGCGTTACGTACGTCGAAGCATTCCTTTGCGTTACATGCACCTCGAAACATTCTATTTGCGTATTATATGTACGTCGAAGCGTCGCCTCTGCCTCGCGCGTACTTCGCCGCGTTGTCTCGGCGCTTCACGTACTCGCGACGAGTTACCGCAGCGTTATATTTGCATACTCGTGTTATTTATTATTCGTAAGGCGATGTATTCAAATGTACTGATCGTGTACTATAAATTGTGGACTAAAGATATGTGTGAATTTTACTATATTGTGGAACTAGCGAAGATTAAAATATTTAAATTGGAATTTCTTGTTTTATTCTACGAAAAGTGATCCAAAAGTAATTATAATGAATATTAAACACGGTGATTATAGTATTGTCTTAGGTTTTCGCGATTGTTACACATTGAAATTAAACAGCTTGGGATCCAGTCCTGAAAGTAATCAAGTCACAAACCCAAAGAACTACTAAAAAATGGTCGGACAGCGATTTTTATGTGAATCGGAACATATATAATTAATCCATCCATGTCGGTAGATGTAATTATTTTATAAGTAATGTAAGACAAATATCACCTTAGTCTTCCTGCGACCACGGACGCTGCAAAACGTTCGAAACGTTAGGTTCAAAAAATAAACAAAACATGCGATACTTCCGTTAAAAAAATTGTTTAATTTCAACGGTGATTATAGTTATAAAATACTTTATTTTTTTACATATGCATTTAATCGATCCTTTTCTATACCCAGAATTCCCTTTAAAAATCTTTGTCTTGTTGACTTTCCAAAAACGCCTCAACAGCGGCTATCACTTAGCTATAGTCTTTGAATTTTTTGCCTCGTATATGTTCCTTGAGCCGAGGAAAGAGATAGAAGTCACTGAGAGCTAGATCTGGCGAACAGGGCGGGTGTTCGAGCAGTTCGAGTCCCGTTTCTTGAATGGCAGCTGTCGTAACTGTGGCTTTGTGGCCGTGTGCGCATTGTTTTGGTGAAATACCTAGCTGTTTTTTCCCTAATGGTCTCCAGCATTCTTCTTAATTGATCTACGTAGTAAAAGCCCGTAACAGTAGATTCCTTTTCGAAATATTCCACAATAAATACTCCTTCAGCATTCATTAGGCGTCGGTGAGGAGGCTCGCTTCCAAGTCATTGTTTGTTGTTTGGTTTCAGGATCAAAATGGTGGATCCAGGTTTTGACCATGGTCACGAAACGTTACAAAAAAATGTCCTGATCTGCTTGCGACTTTGCGAGATTCAACCTAGAAATGTCAACTCGTTTTTTTCTTTTGCTCGTCGGTTAACATTCACGGTACCCAACGCGCAAAGACCTTTTTCATATGCAATTAGTTCTCAAGGATCCTTTGAACACTGTCATATGAGATTCCTGATCCCTGTGACCGCAGCTACATACCAGATGGTCACTCTTCGATCTGCCAACAGGACATCTTCGACTTTTTTCGCGTTATCTTCAGTGAGGGATGTGCATGGCCGTCCTTCGCGATGTTCGTCTTCTGATGATGTTCTGCCCCTTAAACTCCTTGACCCAGCGTGCAACCGTGGAATATGGAGAAGCAGAGTCCACTAAGTTGCTGTGCATGTCTTTGGAAGACATTTTTTTAAACAGAGGTACTTGATAACAGCTCTAATTTCGTTTATTACCATTTTTTTTTATGCTCACCTGGTGGGTATTATAAGCAAGCAAAAATATTTATTTTTATGTACACTGTGAATAGCCGATTGTCATTACTTTTGGATCACCCCTCGTATACCCCAGCTCCTATAATTTTACAAAATAACCATTATTTAATTAAATTAGCAGATACAGCTGTTACGTTCCGTAGTAGGAAATAAAATTCCAGGAACGCTTAACAAACTTTATTTATGTAGGTACTAGAGGGTCGTGTCAGTTACGGATCGTCTAACTTTGCTCCGCAGCAGGATACTTCCTTGGCATGAGGTGCGCTAGGGAGGCTCTGGCACGAAGAACGCAAAGGAGGCTCAGGATTAGCGCAGCGGCAAGGGTCTTCGGGAATTCGCATGCGAAGCGTCGACGTCGTCGTCGACCCAATCGTTTTAATAATGTTCGAACCGGAACCTTGAACCCCGAGTAGGGGTTCAATCCTTATAATAATAATAAACAATATAAAGCAGGCACTAATTGCTCAAAAGGATTAAGAAATTAGAACTATATAGCCGCGTTTTTATTTCGCGGTAAACAACCAGTACGTGGCGATGCGTTCACCAACATCGGGCGTCTCCGCCCGCAATGCATCGGCCCCGCGACGCGCCCGGCTCGGCGGCAAAACCAGTATTTGCGATTTAGCGATCCGCGCCGGCGTCCGTACGGAAAAGGAAACCCTTTATTAAGGCGACACCTCGATCGTGAAGCTTTAAAATGGCTCCGCCCAATCACCCCGCGCCCTCAATTGACACTCGACGCTCGATTTGTAAAATTTGAAATTAGCGCCTAATAGGTAACCTGGGGTCAACGTATAGTCAATGCAAACGAACAGAAAAGCTACAGAGTCGCGTCACACTTAAATAAAATTTATAATATCAATATTTAATAAAAATTATTGATTTAATTATTATTTAGCTTTATACATACTGAACCAAACATATTTATTTAAGCTAGACGGAAAACAATAGTAATAATAGTAATAAAAAACTACAGAAACGTATTCACTTTTAAAAGTTTATTGAAAGAGAAATCAATGACATCGTTTTATGTTTATATCTCTACAAGTTAACATGTCTTGGTATCTATGTTGTTCTTACTTAGGTCTCGTCCAGTGGCGCCCTCATTTAATAAAAAAACATATTATAGCATAGAAGATAAACATTATGAAATCTTATGTTGCATTTATTACGAAGATAGTAAAGTATTTTTACGTCATTAAACCAACACTCAAAATATTCCACTATCGTTGTTATAAGCAAAAGTGCTAAAAGAGGCCGTTTTTTGGCAATTATGCCTATAACAACGAAAGCAAAACATTTCAATTGTTGGTTTAATGACGTAAAAGTACGTTATTGTATTTGTAACACACGCAACACATGACTTTATAATGTTTATCTTCCACGCTAAGATACGATATTTTATTCCTTGAGGCGCCACTGGACGGCATGTATCCCCCTTAAGAAGAATGAAACACCAGCTACATAATACAACATTGTTTATCGAGAGGCTAAAGCGGGCCATTTGTTGATTCGGACACATATGTTTAGTTAGCAGATACACCATCTAAACTGCAAACACTGGTCACAGCGATGAAAGACGACTGTATGGAGAAAGGCTTACTACTGAATGCGAAGAAAACAAAGATTATTAAAACAAAGAGTATTTGAAAGAGAAGAATCCAGAACTAATGTAAGGATTACGATTGATGATGAAGTGTTGGAACAAGTGGATGAGTTTGTATATCTTGGATGCGCTTTCAGCAGGGATGGAAGGTACACCGCAGATGTGGAAAGACGAGTGAGTGCTGGGAATAGTGTGAATGGAGCGTTGGGAAAACTTCTTGGCAGTAAAATCCTGAGCCAGATGGCACAACTCGCTATACACAATGCAGTGTTGGTCCCAACGCTAACTTATGGAAGCGAGAGTTGGGTATGGCAGAAAGAGCATGAAAGTAGAATAAACGCGGTTGAAATGCGAGCGCTGCGCAAAATTTGTGGCGTAAGGCTTGTAGACCGTATTCGTAATGATGATGTTAGAAATAGAGTTGGTCTGAAAGAGAGCGTCGGTGTTAAAATAAGAAGAGGCATGCTCCGATGGTTCGGGCATGTAGAAAGAATGCAAGATGAAAGAATGACGAAGCAGATATACAATGCAAAAGTGGAAGGATGTAGGAGCCGGGGAAGGCCAAGACTTACCTACCATGACCAAATTGGTCATGTTCTATCAGAAGGTGATGTCAGGAGCCCTAGAAACCGGCGTGCGTGCATGAGAAGAGCAATGAATGTTAAAGAAGCGAGTGAGATATGTAAGGATCGAGTCACGTGGCGCTCGGCTCTCTCTGCCTACCCCGCAAGGGATTTGGCTTGAAGTTATAGATGTTCGAGTGTCATAATAGCTGATAGCGCCGAGTAAACACAGGATATTTTTATTTCGAATAAATAAGAGAAATAAAATTATCAGATTGAATTAGATTGAAATTGAAATAGAAATATGGAATTTTTTTGCAACTCCCTCCTGGTGAAGATTCACAAGTTATTTTACACAGTTAGGTATAGCTCTGGTAGGGATCCTAGCTTTTTCCCTAAATATAATACACTCTCGAATGACTAGGTATGCGCTTTCACTAACAGTCAATTTAACTTCGCGAATTTTATAAAAAAGTACAGGAAGAACTTGACGGTTAGACGGTAATTTTGCGCCTATTATTTGATAATTTACGTCTCCAACTAAGAAAATACTTGATTTATTGCTTCTCAATTCCACTGCCATCTTATAAAAGTTAAAACATTACGTATTAATCACGAGAATAACTGACATTCAAAATTAATAGACGGTTAGGTAATTATGACGAAGTTAACGATGCTCTCTCTAAAGTTATTCATTGGTTTAGTGTTAATAATCTGCTTTTAAATGATAAAAAGACTAAAGTAATTAAGTTCTCAACACCTAATGTAAGGCAGGTGGCTACCAATGTACATGTTAATGGAACTAATTTAGCCTCTGTGGAGACAACTGTGTTCTTAGGTATAACAATTGACTCCAGACTACAAAGGGGCCCACAAATTGAAAAATTATCAGGAAAACTAAGTTCTGCAGCTTATGCAGTGAAAACTATTAGACGGCTCACTGATATTGATACGGCTAGAATAGTTTATTTCAGCTACTTTCATAGTATTATGTCATATGGAATTCTTCTTTGGGGTAACTCCGCGGATATTAACACCATCTTTTTATTGCAAAAGAGAGCCATAAGAGCTATCTACAAACTTGGTCCCCGTGAGAGCCTTAGAGAAAAATTCAAAGAAATAAATATTTTAACAGTCGCATCGCAATATATCTATGAAAATCTTTTGTATGTCCATAAAAACATAGACTCATTTTGTAAAAAGAGTGATATTCATAGCATAAATACTAGATATAAGCATAATCTTGTGTTATATGCAAGCCGTCTCCACAAAACAAGTAATTATTTTATGGGGCAATGTATACGGTTCTATAACAAACTTCCCAGCAATATAAGAGATTTGTCAATAAACAAATTTAAAACTACTATTAAAGCCAAATTGTGTAGCAGGGCATATTATAAAGTATCTGACTATATTAATGATAAAAATGCCTGGGAGTGAGTCGATCCAATTATAATGTAATTAACAAAATATGTAAATTTGTTTAGATACCAAAAGAGGGATGCCTGAGTTTTTTGGCAGTATTTTTATCAGTGCTCACCTAGTCATAAACTGCACGGTAGGGAAAAAAAATGTGACGATTCCAAACAAATGTAGCCATTTTTACGGAATAAAAAGATTTTGACTTTGAATTTGAACAAATGAATACCGCGAGTACGTGCGGCACTGCCGCGCAACTTGTATGAACATGTTTCGATGTAATTCGGCACGGATTATCGTAATCCAAATAAGTTAAAAATTAATTTCTGAGTGTTTTAAAAGCAAATGAACAAAACTAAGACATATGCGTTAGAAAATAAAAACTTTGAAAAATAAGGGACACCCTAATATACATATATACAAATAGATTTTATAATCTATTCATATTTAAAAAAAACATGTGACAAATGATTTTCTTGCTGTTTCATAACTTTAACTTCAGTATAATGACATTTATTGTATTTTACTTATGTGTAATAGTAAGTTTACTCTGTGTTTTGTATTGTTGTACGTTTCCTTGTTATTTATTAAACTCTCAAGAAGAAAGAACCAGGACCATCTCTGATGTTGCAAAATAAATCTAATCCGTACAATAGTTCAATACTAACCACAATGTATAGAATAGATGATTTTTTTGTGTTTTCAGTGTTGGTTCATAGTAAATATTATTTGTTTTCACGAGTACCATGGGTATAAGTATACTATCTATCTATATCTTCACGCTAAATCCCTCGTGAGCGCCTCATGACTCGGTACTTACACACCTCGCTCGCTTCTTTAACATGAAACATACCGAGTTTTTTTAAAAACTATCAAAATATACTATTTTACTAGTAATTATTTTAATACAAAAAAAAAAAAAAAACCTCCACTGGTTTTCTATCTTCGGATTGGATAAATTTCCAACGTAAACTAACCTTCACCTACGTACAATGTCTAAGTCGGAGTTCGGTGAGCTTATAATGGTTACTATGAGTTTGTCGTCCCGTATGACACTTACGTTAAAGTAGCATATAAATCGAGTAGTGATTCTTCTAGTGGAATATGTTTATTTAGTAAGTTTCTCCTAAAAAACAAAACAGCAAAAATATTCTATTCTATAAGTTTTTATTTTAATACAAAGAAATAAAGAGGCTCCACTGGTTGCTATGTGCTGAGAACGCGAACCTTATTGGTATAAATTTCCAACGTAACCTGACCTCCACCGACGTACAACTTCTAAGTCGGAGTTCGGTCAGATTATAATGGATATAATAGGAGTTTGACGTCCTATATAGGTACGCGGTCAGCCTGTGGATAATGTATACCAATTATCAAATGTTACTGTTTATTCCTGCAAAAAATAACTCTTATTTAATTAATGCAGTTTTATATAGAGTTATTAAGTAAGCAAAATTAAAAAAAAGTTTGAAGAGGAATTAAATAGCTTGGGCCAACCATACCTAGGAACTGTTCTAAAAACTAGAAATATGTCTACATAATGTTATTATAATATGTTTAATGAATATAATAATTAAAAAAAATAAATACCTTGTCTTGTTCGCCTCCGCCATTCTACGAACATTTTCTTTGTATTTTTATTCTATATATTTTCTTTTTAGTGTTCCCCATTATTACAACAGTATAATAAATATATATAAACCTATAATATTATTTACTACTTATATCTAATAATAATACACTTACGCTAAATACTATAATATTGAATATTTACAACTATTAATTATAAAAACTTCGGTGTCGCGATGTAAATGGAGCGAGCTCGAGCAGACAGTCGACATAGGTCTTACCTCGAAGCGGGCTGCAGCCGGACTGGCTGGATGTAGTTAGTCAACGCGTTTATAATCCTCATTACCGCACAATAAGGTCGAAAACACGTAGCACCCAAGACGAATGTGATCGCTTAGAAATTGTCAGAAACTTAAAATATGTTTAAAAAATTTCATGTTTCACTTATCAAAATATGCAGCAACCATATTATAAACATAGATATTACTAATAGATTTAAGTAATTTTGAAGCGTATAAACAGAACAACTTCGTTGTAATTTCAAAAATAATGAATTTCAGGAGGTGTTTTCGAAAGTAATTATTATCGAATCAATTTTACACAATCGCGTATTTGAGCAAGCAAATTCAAGATAAAGAAATGAAGTTATTTATATTAAAATCTTAGATCCGTCAGTTTAGTCATTAGCCTATACTATTCGATGAAAGTTGGTCTAATTTTTCGATGTGTCGCCTTAATATTTATTATTTGTATTACTATTATTATTTATGTATATTTTATTAAAATTACGTTGTAACGTTACACAGCGTTATGTTAATGCTACGTAACGCTAGTTTGAAAATACATTTTTGCTTTGATCTTTACATTGAAAAGATAAATCGTGAATTAAGGATTCATTGAAGCAGCAAAAATTCAAACAAACAAATTGTATATTTGTTTGCTGTTCACTTTTTTTTTATATTTACATTATATTGTATGTTTACATAATTTACCAAAACTTGATAATCAACAAAACAAAAGCGGTTTATTGGCATTCCGCTTATTTTGTTTAATGTTAAGAGATTTACTTAAAATACTTGGACCAAACTTGTAATTGTTTTTCTAATAATAAAATATAGCGTGGAGCAGGCATACCACCATATCGCACTAAATGTTTGGACAGCATACTGTATATACCTGTGTACATATTGCCAACTAGCTTTGGAGGCAAACATGCATACAATCTACTTGATGTGCAGTATTTACCGCAGATGGACACAGCACTAAGAGCACTAGTTGTACTCAACTCCGAACTGCTATTGCTGTAACGCCGAAATCCTGGAGATCTTTACATAACCTCGGAAAGATAATTCTTATTTGGCAGATGTCTTCAGTACTTCGCAACACGGGCTGCTAAATAAATGTGTCTGTACCCTACCTCTTTTATTTCGTCGGGGGGTATATAAACAATGTCTAGGAATCTACAGAATCTGTGTACATTTTTGTGGGTTTGTTAGCTCAAAGGAAAACATTGGACTCTAAAGATGATAAGACAGCCACAAAAAAAAGAAAAATAGATGTCAACTTTACTGGAGTCTTAGTTATGTAAAGTTTGGTTGCTTTCAAGGATACGGCTCACCTGATGAACAGAGGAGTTGTTATTTGGCTTCGGTTTTCTTTGAGGTGGCGGTACTTCACGTACTTACTTCACTTCCTTTGGTGCGCCCTACCTCTCTTACACATAATGAAATAAAATTAAACAGTACTAAAATATATAACATTTTAATCAAAATATATCACAAAGTTATTTAGCATTCAAGTTTTACATGTAAATAAATAAAGCGATGGAATGAGTAATTTATTTACAGAACGTAATATTTTATATTTGATTTCATAATTATTATCCAAAGATCATTATCCGAACAGTATTAGGTTTGTTATCCACGGAGCTTTACAGTTGGTGTACAGTTCAGTACAATTACAGTAAAGTTGCTTCACGGTCATTTACAATACAGTTGTTTTAGGCTCATGTTACTTCACGTCACGTGTTTCTTTTTTCATTACAAATAAGGCGAATCGTTAAAAGATAAAAAATATATATTTGCCATTGTACCTTACCGTAAATAAACAAAGCGATTGAAAAATTAATCTATTTAGGAAACATTTTGTATATCGTTTCGTTATAAATTCAATAATTTTTTTTATACAACGTCGGGAGGCATTCGAGCATACGCCCAACCTGATGGAAAGTGGTTACCATAGTCTATGAATGTTTGCAACACATTAAGTATCACTAGTGCGCTTCCACCTCTGCTGCAAACACAGCATCTCCTTAGGAGCCTACTGGTGGTACAAACACAGTTGTTTTATAATGTGTTACTGTATAATTTCTATTCCACAATTAGTAAATACTCGTAACTACCAGTAGTAGGAAATAATTACTAACTGTGCAGTACAGAACAAAAAGGTATCCACGTGTTCTGCAGATGGGTTATTGTTCAAATAGTCGATTGTAAGCTCTTCTCGCATGATTGTTAACTGTATACCAATTTTCTAAAATACTGTTATAACAAGAAACACCTCCCACAATGAAATTGGTAGTTTTATCAAGTCATGATGTCAGGAGCCCTAGGAACTGGTGAGCGTCCATGTAATGAGCTGTGAATGTTAAAGAAGCGAACGAGGTGTGTAAGGACTGCATCTTATGGTGCTCAATTATGTTCTTGGCGTACCCCGCAGGGGACCTGGCGTGAAGGTATACATACATACAGCTAAGATGATCAAACTAGGTGGCGCTTACGCCTTCTGGTACTTAAGCAATCTATGCTGGAGAACTGGAAGGGTCTCGGCTGACTGGAGACCTGGCCTGAAGATATAGATAGAAAGATAACTACAAATATAATTTAATATACGGCTTTCACCGTGACCATGTAAGACACTGGATTCAAATGAATGAAGTATCTTCTTAATATAAAATTCAGAAGATAGCTACCAATTTACAAAAAGTAATTTGATTCCAAGCTTATCATCACCATTGTCAAAGTATTTCGACAATTATTTGTAGTTAAATATTAGTAAAATTAGAAACAATATTTAACCTCAATCTAAGGCAAATATTCTAGAAGCTATATCATCTAACATCCAGTCCATTCCCTCGAGGAGATTCTCTCCGGTGACAGCGGAGCACCGCACGATCCGCCAGTGGTGCGTCTTGATGTTATCCAAGTCTAAAGCCTGAAAAAATAAACATAGTGTTAAAAATCTGATAAATAAAATACGATACTTTTATAACACCCGGCAGGATAGTAAACCACATCAGTCCACCTCAAAACAGTTACTGTTAAAACCAAAATTCAGGTCCACTTTGCCAATGACACTATAAACACGTTTTTAAGGTCAAATGATCTTATTTATTCGGGGATCCGCCTTAATCAGTCACTCGGTCTCAATTACAAAATTGACTGTACAAACATTATTTTACAAAAACACCACCAAGTGTGATATATTTTGAGAATAGTGGATGAAATATTCTAATTGCATAATATTCCAAGGGTTTAAGATAAAGACAATTTTGAAAATATATAATAATTCATTTTTGTGCTTTCCCATAACAGACCCACATGGAATGTTTTTAACCATACTTATGCTATTCGTCTCTTCCCATAATATCCTTATGGGAACAGAGGAATAGCATAAGTATGGTTATTTGTATGTGGTCTTCTGGACTGGTTAAGATTGAGCAGATAGGCTTGCATGGTTTATTTTGCTTATTCTCAAGTACTCAATATTACCACTATTGAGTATTGAATTTTCAGGGAGTGGCTATTATGTATTATTCCTGATAGAGTTCTACCTCTCTAATTTCCTGCAGTGACAGCGCACCAGGCAAGTCAGACTTATTTGCAAGCACCAGCAGTGTTGCACCAGCGAGCCTCTCTTCACGCAGCAAAGCACGCAGCTCCCGACCACAGTCGGACAACCGTCTCGCGTCGGCACTGTCTACTACCCACGCCACACCATCTGTGCTCTCGAAGTAGTTCTTCCAATAAGACCTATAAATATAATAAAGCATGTGTATAAAGTGACCAGTACGTGTCTGAGGGGTTACTGCACTAAAATATGTACACAGTTTTGAAATCATAGGTATCATTTTAAAAATCTAATTCCCTATTTATTTATATTTTGGACACTCAGTTTATCTATTTATACAAATTTTTAAGCCTTTCCCAAACATAGCTATTATATATCATAAGATAATATACTGTCTCACTCTGAATAGAAGGGACATGTTGAATCCCTATTTCACCTGTCTCAGCGTGTTCCACGTGCATAGAGTAAGACACCAAGTTATCTTCCATATATTATATTACTAGCTGCTGCCCGCGGCTCCGCCCGCATGGAGTCAAATAACGTAGCCTATGTCAAATAATCCAGATCATAATCTATCTACGTGCCAAATTTCATTCAAAGCCGTTAAGCGTGAAAGAGCAATAAATATCCATCCATATATACAAACTTTCGCATTTATAATATTAGTAGGATATATATGAGAGGTTTAATGTTAATCCAGTTTGTGACATTGTGCATTCAAAATATAGAGTTCCCATATTGTTTGCACGCCAATTACTCATATAAGATGCTAGTATTATCTGCTACAATGTAAACCTGCTTACAGTGCTTTTCCTGCAAATACTCTTTTGTATTTAACACCATAACAGCTCTCGCGAATGATGATTGTTGAATTGCATACAAACATAATACTTGTAATAAAATTATAATAGATAGATATCATTATTTTATAGGTTATAACCTGAATGGGAGGCCAAAGAAAATCCTAATAATTCAAACCCTGGAACTAACTTAGTCCAGAGAATGAAGCAACTTGCAATCCTAAACAAGGTCCAATTTTCCTATTACTATTATGAGAAAACAGACAGTACTTGCCTCAAAGACTTCTGCCCACCAACATCCCAAATATTCAACTTAAACCCACGATGCTCCAATGTCTTTATGTTAAAACCTAGCGTTGGTGATATTGTGTCTATAGGTTCGCCATTGAAACGCTTCAATATTGTAGTCTTACCAGCGTTATCCAACCCTCTGATACATCACATTAAGGAAATTTAATTCGAAAAAAATTGAGTTTTACAACTATTTATACTGTAAGTTAGTTTTAACCGATGCTTCCTGCTACTATATATTCCAAAAGTTACCTGTATGTATTTAAACTACGACTTCAACGTGTTACCTGTACGTATTTCACTAACAAAAAGTGATTTCTTATAAAGGATACAACATGAGTATACGCATTTCCTTTTCTTTTTGCCTTAGTTTTTTTAATATCGTGAGAAATCCCATATCTTAAAATTTCTAAAAAGAAATATTTTAAAGTAAATATTTTGTTGATAAAACAATTTTTGACAAACATACAGTCATCAATTACATGTATGGTAGTATGAATTACATGACACTGACAGTGACATCTACGCGGACAAAATGCGACATGACATTGACAGAGCACAACAACGCAAGCAAAGAATTTTAATTTACCGAGATTTCTACGAGTACAATTATCACATATCACAGCTTCATATTATTTATGGCGTTTTTTAGTTAAACCAAAGTGAAACATAGAATTAACAGAACAGGGACCTACCTAGTCGCAAAAAATATTAAAATTTTAAAGGAACAAAACCCGCGAATCTGACTTTAATATGTCGAAATTCCATCATTTTTTTATAACAGTAGACACCAGGTCCTTGTAAAAATATGGATTGTTAGTTTGGGTCGCATAATATAGACAAACATAAACGTTACATTGTGAAATCCAAGGTCCATTTTGCTTTATGTAAAATGGAATTGGCATTATAGTTTGAAATTATTTTCAACTTATATTCATTGAAGTAAATTTTGATAAAAGCCTTCCTTGTCATTCTGGTGGATATTGCGAAAAAATCTTAAATAGTTGCTTTCGCTTACTCTTCGACGCCTGTAAAGCTGACACTCCATTAAGGTGGAGAGGCACGGAGATGTGTTCATCTCATGGAAGGAATTTCTTCATCTCATGGTCCATATCCATACTACATAGTGGCGAAAGCCCTACGTAGTGACATCATCAATTACCTACAGTCTTCCACTCAAACGGCCTGATGGATTTATCACCTTCGAGGACGTCCTTCGCTGACAGCATTGCTTCACAATATACTATTAGCTCCCAACCGTGTGACCCCGCACATATCTAGGCAGTAGAGGACGAGGGCCTTTCAAGGAACTCACTCCCCCTAACTACGTCGATCGAAGCAGGCGTTGAATATAAGGGTCAGCATCAGGCTGCGAATGTTTCAGCACCTTATTTGAAATTTTATCACCACATTGGTCAACCAACCCACGAGCGTTGGTGTCAAAGTCGCGTCATTCACGACTACGCTACTGAGCACGTCAAAGTTATTGTTTGTATAGCTTAATCTATCTATCTATAACTTCACGCCAAATCCCTTGCGGGGTAGGCAGAGAGAACCGAGCGCCACGTGACTCGATCGTTACATATCTCACTCGCTTCTTTAACATTCATTGCTCTTCTCATGCACGCTCGCCGGTTTCTAGGGCTCCTGATATCACCTTCTGATAGAACACGACCAATTTGGTCATGGTAGGTAAGTCTTGGCCTTCCCCGGCTCCTACATCTCCCACTTTTGCATTGTATAGCTTAAAATATTTCTAAAAAGAGTGTTCGACTTGCCTTTAGTATCTGAACCTGTAACTACTATCTAGTAATTACAAGAGGCACATGGCTTAATACAGCATTTACTGCATAGTAAATAATTTTGATAAAATACACATGCGGATAATATGTACATTTGTACATATGGCGCTCGAAAGTTTCACTGCGAATTTATCCCAGCTTTGAAAGCTTCACGTTCGTTAAAAAATTGCAGTGTAGTATTCTCCAAAACCAATTTTGCGTACCTTGCTTAAGTATTTTTGTTTTCAATTTTATAATATCTTAATTAAAAAACTCATAGTACGTTAACATTCTAATGCACAAAATGTAAAGGGGTACAAACTATCATTCAATAATTATATAAGCTAAATGAGATTGATTTGTTCTATCGAGCACACGTGTGTATGTATACATACGTATGAATGACACACATACATACTAAATTTTCATTTTTACTATTAGGTACATTATGTTCCTAATTATGTCTAAATAATTTTCTATTGCTCACTAGTTTCCGTCACGATAATCTTGAATGTTTTGTAAGCAATTAAAATATTTTAATGCCAAATAACGAATGCGCTTCAGCACAGCTGTTGGTATACAGCTCATTTCGAGTACATATATTTACATCGAGTACGTACTTGTATAAATTGTTAAGCACATCGGAAATAAATAAGTATATACACTAGTACTACATATTTATGTTAAGAGAAGTAAAGAAGTATATCCTCGGAATACGACTCGTGAATTCACAAGAGATCTAAAAATGAATTCACATAATGCTACATGTTCACGTTAAGTTCTTTGACGGGATAGCAGAGTGAGCTGAGCGCTACATGACCCCGTTCTTACACACCTCACCCGCTTGAACCTTTGATATTTCTGTGCACCCGATACTGATTTATTAGTTTACTAACGTTCATTGCTCATTTAAAAACTTACAATGGGAATGAACCTAATAAGTTTTCATAGTCACGCAGGCAGAACATATTAATTATTTGAATAGAGTGCAAGTAGCATCATTATTCTTCGGCTCTAAACTTGGGATAGCATACCTGTACCAAAAGCATTACGGAGAGCAGCCCAAAAGCAAGAATCAATGTTATTGAAATTGATCACATACATCACACCACACCACATGTTTCCATTCCCACCATAAACAATATTTAACTTTTTCGGAAATCGAATTGGAATCCATTATTGACCATAGAGTACACTATCCATCCATGGCCGATCTCATTGCTGTCAAGCCTTTTATTTAATTTCTGTTTCAACTATGAGGCATCTTCAATGATTTTATGTGTGTTTAAAGTGTGGTAGTGATCGTGTGGCGGTGCGGTGTCGGTGATACGGTTCGTTGGTCGGCAGCACCATGTTCAGTGGGACGGTGCGACTGAGGGTTTGCGAGGCGACGGGCCTCCGACCGACCGACTTTCAGAAAAGGCACAACATGACCTTCGGGAAACCAGGTGAGCTTTCGTACATATACTTAAAATGTCGATAAAGCTTTTGTCGCGACGGGTTGATTCAATGATCTTAGTGATCTGTAATCAATTATTAGTAAAGTTATGAATGAAAAAGGCGTAGCATGTTTACCAAAACGGGTGTTTGTAATACAAGTAAATACGCGCTATGATTGCAGATGACCAGCCTATAGACCCGTACGTGTCGATTGACGCCGACGAGCACCATCTAGACCGTTCCACTACCAAAGCTAAGACTTTCGACCCCGTGTGGAACGAGACGTTCATGCTCGAGGTGCAAAACGTTAAAAGGTATCAAGAGTGCATCGTACCTTTATTTCGGTGTGATTTAGCAGTCTTCTAATGTCTTGTTGTTTTGTAGTTTGGGCATCACCGTGTTCCATGATGCGGCTATACCTCCAGATGACTTTGTAGCAAACTGTGCCATTCCATTTGAAGATCTGATGCATAGAGAGAAAGATGCCACAGATTTTTGGGTGAGTCGCCGACAACTGATCATACTGATACCATTGAGAGGCTAGACTGAATGTGATATCCTCAAATAACTGCAAATCGGAGATTATCATATGTCGTAATCTTGAGATAAGATAAAGAAGTGCATGTGTAGTAAGATGTTATCAAATGAATTAGCATATTGTTTGTTTTGGTGATAAGCACTCACATGTTGTTGTTGATAATGACATTGTAGACAAGTGATGAGGCTCGTGTAGTCGGTTGGAAGAAACCACATGTATAACATAATAAGTAGAGTTTCATCCCTAGACCCTGAATGGTGCTGTTCTTTATTACATTAAAGCAACCAATTGCTGTTAGTAAATATACATTGTGTTACATAAAGATGTTGACACTGCTTGAATATTTGTACATGATTGAATTTGTAATAATGTTGTACCTTTTACTTATAATATAAGAAGTTTTAAGATACTTGCCCCCCAATCAAATGTCAAGTTGGAAAATTAGAACTTAGCTCGTTTGGCACATTTATGGGTCAGTTCAGATTTAGAATCTATAGTATACATAGTTAACAATTAATGAAAAATGTAAACATTTTGTTTTCTGTTGGTATTAATATTACATTAGGGATTTTATAAAAGAACTACTAGCTGAACCCCGCAGACTTCATCCGCCTACAGCCCGATATTCCATAGGGGCCGCTTTTCCTATTTCTCGGCTTCTAAGGGCCGTATAGTGATGATGAATAGCATATAGCCTTCCTCAAGAATTGGGCTATCAAATGCAAAACAATTTTTTAAATCCGGCCAGTAGTTCCAGAGATTAGTGATTCAAACAAATAAACTCTTCCGCTTTATATATTATATCAGCATAGATGACAATAGAGAAGTTTTAAACTTTTAACTGCTACATATTATATAATAATGAATATTGCACATATCTACCCGTGTCCAGTTTGGCCTGTCAAGTTTTACAGGACCTTTAATAAAAATAATCAATAGCAAACGGGTACGATGTACAGGTATAGGTAATAGTGAACATTTTTAAGATGTGGATCAGAAGTTATTCTAAATCCAAACATATAAATTTTGCCATTTTATTATAGTCTATATAATACTGTAGGAAGTCTACAATCTCGTCTGTCTCAGTTACAGAGCAATAAACCACTTGATGTCCATGAAGGCACTCACCAGTCCTTTAGTGCCTAAATATCCTTAATATGAATGAATATGAATAGGAACCTACCTGTCCAAATTGAGAATTGATAATCCTGGTGTGGACAGACCACTAAATTCATGTTTTTTGATTTATGTACATGATATTAATTATGAGTTGCTTGGTCTTGAAGGAAAACACCTTGAAGAAACCTGCACATCCTAGAAATTGTAGGTCAAAAGACTTTAAGCCCGTCACAGATGTTGCTATGATATGTGTTAAGATAAGATGTAATAAGATAACACACTGTCTTACTCTGTTTGTATGGAACATGCTGAAACAGGAGAAATACAGATTCACCTTGTTTTATGTACAAAGCTAAATAGCATGTTATCTTAACAATATATTATAATTTTAGTAAAATTGAGAAAGATTTGTATAGTAACAATGCAATATGTGTATGTATATGGTTTATTTAATCAAATATTACTTGTAAAATATCTATTTGCTTGAGTTATTGTGGCCGCAAGACAACATAGTTGCACATTCAATATGAGACACCTTATAAAACGGGTGTATATCCTATGCACATACAATTACATATAGTAGGTAATTTCTCTAGTATTTGAACCTTGCAAACTTTCAACAAGTGTACAGGTTTGTTATGATTTTCGTAAAGTTGGAACGTAAACGCCTGTCTAGCTGCTCCTGTCATTGTTATCCATTTACCCTATTTTTAACTCGTTACCATTGTGTGAAATATGAAAAAACATTTTTTATAGTGTAAACACATGTTGACTTTGATTCTTAAATAAAGTGGGTTGATACTTACAACCCATGTGATTGTTTCTTTGCCATTCTTTTTCGAATTGTAGAGGTAAATCAGCAATTGAAGAGAGACATACTTAAAATACAAATCATACAATAAAAAACCCCTAACAATAACTAGCATGAAATAACAAATCTTATACTGAATGTGGAACAAAGAAATATGATAGAGAACCAAAGTCATGGACGTAGACCTTAAATCTCTCCTCTCCTTGCCTGCATGGGCATTAGGGAAGGCCTACATCCAGCAGTAGGTAACTGATGGGCCACGTTGATTCGTGAATGAACTCTGTGGGTTTCCCTGAGCATGATATAGTCAAAGTCAAAGTCAAAATCTTTTTATTCCGTAAAAATGGCTACATTTGTTTGGAATCGTCACAATTTTTTTCCCTATCGTGCAGTTTATGACTAGGTGAGCACTGATAAAAATACTGCCAAAAAACTCAGGCATCCCTCTTTTGGTATCCAAACAAATTTACATATTTTATTAATTACATTATAATTGGATCGACTCACTCCCAGGCATTTTTATCATTAATATAGTCAGATACTTTATAATATGCCCTGCTACACAATTTGGCTTTAATAGTAGTTTTAAATTTGTTTACACAAAATTCAAATTTGACAATTCTCTTATATTGCTGGGAAGTTTGTTATAGAACTGTATACATTGCCCCATAAAAGAATTACTTATTTTGTGGAGACGTCTTGCATGTAACACAAGATTATGCTTGATAAAGATGATAATTATTATGATATATTATTGTATTGATTGAATTGTTTCCTTGGAACCAATGTAAGACACTGTGTTATGTTCTTTCAGGTGGACCTAGAACCTCAAGGAAAATTGCATCTGAAAATTGATTTGAAATGGAGCTCTCAAGGTATGTTCAATAGTTATTTTTAATTACTGTTTCATTCAAAGAAAGAGAGTATGAAAGTAGTTGAGTTGCGAGTGTTGCACTAAATTTGCCACGTAGGCGTATTGCTTGTAGATCAAGTTCGCAATGAAGATGTAACAAAGAGAGTTAGTCTGAAAGAGTGTATTGTTAAGATAGAAAGAGGTAGGCTTTCCGTTAATTCGGACATACAGGAAGGAATATTTAGCACGCAGAACTAGAAGGATGTAGGAGCCGAGGAAGGCCAAGACTTACCTACCACAACCAAATTGATCGTGTTTTATAAGAAGGTGATGTTAGGAGCCTTAGAAAGTGGCAACCGTGCGTGAGAAGAGCAATGAATGTTGAAGAAGCGAGTGAGGTGTATAAAGATCAAGTCATGTGGCGCTCGAGGCATTCTGCCTACCAAAGGCGTTGTTGGCGTGAAGTACTAGATTAATGGATATTAACCCAGTACAGTATATGTATAACTTAACACCAGTAGGCCGATTCTACTAAAAAACTGCAACTGCACTGCAGCGCGACGTGTGTCAAAATGCGTACATTTTGACGTTTCGTTAAGCAATCTTACAGCAGCGATGTTTAACGAAATGTCAAAATGCGAACCTTGCGGGGTAGGCAGAGAGAACCGAGCGCATAAGACGCGGTCGTTACATTCTTCACTCGCTTCCCTAACATTCATAGCTCTTTTCATGCACGCTCGCCGACTCCTGGGGTCCTGACATCACCTTCTGATAAAACACGAATAATTTGGTCATGATAGGTTAGTCTCGGTCTTCCTAGACTCCTACATCCTTCCACTTTTGCATTGTGTATCTTTTTCGTCATTCTTTCGTCTACGTCTTTGTCTACAGCAAGCTGTGCCTTCTTGCTTACATTTCGGCTGCCTAGAAGTTTACCCAACGCTCCATTGACGCTATTCCCGGCATTCACTCGTCTCCACGTCACACAGGTGTACCTTCCATTGCTGCTAAAAGCGCTTCCAAAATATACAATCTCATTCACTTGCTCCAACACTACATATCGATCGTTATCCAACTCACCCAGTACGGGCACCAATAAAAAGTATTTATATAACTAATATACCCGTGTTAACTGTTAGTGACGTAAGTTTTGTCGAGAAATAAAGTATGTATTATTACTATGAGTATATATATATATTAAAAACGAAAGAACTTTCACAATAACATAAAATTTTCACCAATGTGGAAACACCAAATTGGTCTCTCACCCATTATACCGTTAGTAAGTCAACCTCACCTGCAAGTTGTGTAATATTAGACTAAGTGTCGGACAGCATCAGAGACGCACATCAGCAGCCTCCATGGTTACTCATGTATGCTGACGATATTACGCTTGCGACAGGGGGCGCTTTGTGCGGCGCGTGAATACTTGGAGAGTGTCGCTTGAGAACGGTGGTCTGAAACTGTGACAAGACCGTGTACTTGGCCTGCATAAGCACCGATCCCACAGCCATCCGCATTGGCGAAGACACGGTCGAGTGCACGGATCGGTGTAAATATTTGGGATCTGTCCTCCACGCGTCCGGTGATACCGATTGCGACATTTTCAGCGTCTTGGGCTAAATAGAGTGAGATGGCAGGTGTCATCAGTAACCCAAAAATGGCAGTTAGGCTGAAAGTCACATGAGCGGCACAAGCAGGAGCTGCGTGTCACGAAAATGAATATGCTGCGCTAGATGCGTGAAAATCGCGTGAAGAACTCCCGCATTCGCAGTACCCTTCATGTCCGTGACATTGCAGACAATCTGCAAAAGCGTCGCATACGCTGGTACACGTATTACGAAAACCGGAAAGTTACTCGGGGAACAAATGTCTGGCAATGCCACCTCCGCCGGGTCCCGGTAGAAGGGGTGTGCCCAATAAGTGCTAGTTTGACGTCGGGAAGACATTCGTGCCAATGGTCTCACAGTAAGGGATGCCGAAGACCTCGCGAAGTGGAGAAGTAGAAGCTGGAAAGCGGACCCTGGGCTCCGGAGCCAGAGCTTAGGACGCGACCGGGACTAACGCTCGGACGGTGATGATGACCTATTACCGTATATCTCGCCCCCCTTATAGCATTTACCTTGTGGGAAAACTTTGTGGTAATTTTTAAAGAGGATATTTCTGTTTTTTGTCTTGTCTTTTTTGTCCAAGAAACCGGCGAGCGTGCATGAAAAGAGCAATGAATGTTAAAGAAGCGAGTGAGGTATGTAAGGATCGAGTCACGTGGCGCTCGGTTTTCTCTGCCTACCTCTCTGATTTGGCGTAAAGTTATAGATAGATAGATATTTCTGTGCCTTTCACCTGCGTGTCGGTACAGAAGGGGTTTTGATCCACTCTTTTCAACTGTACGGATTGACTTAGAGCATTTTCTAGTATATCGACGATAACCGCCGGTCTTGTTCTATTATACGCGATACAGTCCTAACGGGAATCTTCATTTCTCGCGATATGACTTTTTATTTCGTAATGGGGTTTCGGCGAATTAATAAATGACTTTTGTAGTTCAAACAGCACGCGGTCCGCCCCGATCTTTTATGATCTTCAACGGAGGAAGTGTTGGTATATCTGTCGATAGTACGATATACAAACATACGGCTGATACCAAGTTTTTGAAGTATCTTGCATATGACCGACCGCTCCATACCCACTTTGTCACAAGGCAACTGCAATCCTATTTTCTTTAACACCTCATTCCATATTGTAAACCCGAAAAAAATATGAAAAATGAAGTTTTCAACATAATAAACGCATTCCAAATTCAATAGTTATTAAGAGTAATTAAAGAGTTGAAAAAAAGAAAGTGTCTATGTAACAGTATTTATGGCCAGACTAGTCATATTGTGGTCGATGCTCTATTACCCACTGGAAACGTAAATATTCACAGGGATTGGACCCACTCCTAACACGTGAATAGCACATTATCCACATGAAACAGCAAAATATTTTTATATTTAAATGACAACGGAACCCTTTCTTGCACGAGTTCGACTTGCACTTGGCCATTTTTTTATCTACCAGTATCCCGTAATCCTTGTAAGTCACGCCGAGGAGTTAGTGATTTTGGGAGATTTTAATGCCTCCCACACCGAATGGCTTGGCTTTCGGTGCACTGATTCCGCGGGGAGATCTGCTCATGACTTTGCTTTGGCCTATGGTTTCTCCCAACTGGTACGTTCTTACACGAGAGTACCAGATATAGAGGATCATACAAGCTTCTTACTGCACCTTCTGCTGACCACACATCCGGATGAGTACAACATCTCAGTGGATGCGTCGCTTGGCTCATCGGACCACTGTCTCATCCGGACCCAAGTGCCCTGTGCCAGGCGTGACCCAACTCGCCCTACCGGATGGCGTCGCGTATGGCACTACAAGTCGGCAGACTGGGACGGATTGCGTCAATTCTACGCGTCGTACCCGTGGAAGCAGCTTTGTTTCAAAACAGATGATGTCTGCGGTAGCTGCGGCGATATTGGATGGCATGGAATGCTGCATTCCCAATCGCTTTGTGGCTGCTTAAACTAGATTAAGACCAGGCCAATTAAACCGCGGTCGCTTTAGCTCCCACCTAAAAAGCGACCGTGGTTTAAGTGGTTTTCGGCCTTGTAAAGAAGCCAAACTTCTCAAACAGGCTGCTTTCGAGGCTTGGACCACGGCGCTAATGGAAATCCATATGTCTCTGTATTGAAATGTAAACTGAACGCTGCCTCGAGGTCCAGTAAGAGGGTAATCGCCAGAGCAAAGTTTGATTTCGTGGGTAGAGCTGGCGAGCGGCTTGTAAGCTTTCCGTCTGGGAGCCGTGGTTTCTGGTCGCTGGCTAAAGCTGCCGGGGGAAACTTTTGTCAATCATCTATGCCACCATTGCAAAAACCGGTTGGCAGTCTGGCCTACAGTGCTAAAGAGAAAGCCGATTTACTGGGTAATCTCTTTGCCTCTAACTCGACTTTGAATGACGGGGGAGCTGTGCTACCTACCATCCCGAGGTGCAGTAGCTCAATGCCGGAAATCTCAATTATCCAGCGAGATGTCCGGCGGGCGTTGCTCTCCCTCGACATTCATAAGTCGAGTGGGCCAGGTGGCATACCAGCAGTGGTGCTAAAGCAGTGTGCTCCTGAGCTGTGTTCTGTGCTAACGCGCCTTTTCGTGCTTTCCTACTCCACTGGGCAAGTCCCGTCTTCGTGGAAGACCGCCAATGTGCACCCGGTGCCCAAAAGGGCGATAGATCAGACCCATCGAATTACAGGCCTATTAGCATAACCTCCCCTTCTCTCTAAGGTGATGGAGCGTGTGATAAACACACGACTCCTGGCATACCTAGAAGATTGCGATTTAATCAGCAACCGTCAATACGGTTTTCGCCACGGTCGTTCGATTGGCGATCTTCTAGTGTATCTTACACACCGCTGGGCTTCAGTGATCGAGAGTCTGGGTGAGGCATTGGCTGTCAGCCTAGATATGGCAAAGGCGTTCGATCGGGTCTGGCATCGGGGTCTTCTATCGAAGTTACCGTCGTACGGGCTGCCCGAGGGTTTATGCAAATGGGTGGCCAGCTTCTTATCCAGCAGATGCTTCAAAGCCGTGGTTGACGGTGGTTGCTCCAATAGCATAGCTATCAATGCTGGCGTCCCACAGGGCTCTGTATTGTCCCCAACGCTGTTTCTGCTGCATATCAATGACATGTTGTCAATTGACAGCATTCATTGTTATGCAGACGATAGCACTGGGGACACTTATTACACAGGCCGTGCTAGCACCCCTCGTTCACATGTGTAGGAAAGCCGCGTTAGACTTGTGTCGAAATAGAGTGTGCTTTGGGTAAGGTGTCCGACTGGGGACGGTTGAACTTGGTTCAATTCAACCCTACCAAGACACAAGTCTGCGCGTTCACCGCTAAAAAAAACCTATTTGCATTTGCTTGTATTAGCGTACTCAACTCATCCATGCTTCCGACATTTTGGTAGAATTTTGAAAATGACTATACATTTGCGAGCATGTATAATATTGTCCCATATATACTGAGAGGTAACAGTGAGGATATTTATTTCTCTGATTTTCCCACAGTGGCCTCCTTGCTGATTTTGTAGTAGGAATACTTCGTACTAGTTAAATTATTAGTACTGATGTTACTAGTTAATTACAGTGTGAGTTGTGATGGTCAATTTGATTTATTTTCCTTGTTCGAGTCATTAGAGCGTGTGTTCTAATGACTCGCGGAATTTGTTTTCCACTGTACGAGTCTCACGAGAATTCACTTTATTTACTCTTTGATTCAATATCGTACGGCGTCTTCCACCGGCGCTGTCATTAATGTGCTTAATATTAAATATAGTTGTGCAGTGCCCTCTTTACCGAACTCAAATTGTTTATTATCGTGATAAATCCACCAAGCCCATGGCCATTTTGATCGGCGGGTGGGTGGTGGAATCCGTATAAAATTGTTTGTGCCCCATAACACCATCTAAAGGCACTACGGTCAGCTAAAGATTGTTAAAAAGACGAGACAATTAAACTCTTTCAAAAAGATAATGATAATAAATTTATTGCGATCGGAGTAATCGACAACAAAAGATGTTATCGCCCTGGTGTTGCCTGCCTATAGGTATATATGATACTCAATAGGAGCTCAATGACGTTGCGCGAGCCAATTTAACCAAACATGCGTGTTAAGCAAAGTCGATTGTGGCATGTACTATCACGAGCTTTCCTCTTCTTTGAAATTACATGCTCATCAGGTGTTGCTAATCCTAGTCGCATTGAGAAGAGTGGCTTCCGCCGCATTGGGGCAGCGTGGCTAGGTCAACTGTAATACTCTTCGGCTGGTGGACGGTGGGCCCAGCAGCGACAGGAGTATGGATTGAAAAGTGTATGGGTCGTATGCCTGTGTGTTTGTTCCTGAAACAAATAAAGGCAACAAACAAATTTAGGGCCTTTTGTTTTTTATATGCTGATAGTTGGATTGTCCCTCAGGGGATGACGGTCTCCGAAGCGGCGCGCGGGCGCGGCGTGCCAAGCGCGGGAATGAGTTCAAGGAGGGCCCGGGCTTCGCTAACCGGCGCGGGGCCATGCGACGCCGCGTGCACCAGGTGAACCTGCACAAGTTCATGGCCACGTTCCTGCGACAGCCCACCTTCTGCAGCCACTGCCGCGAGTTCATCTGGTGAGAGCCTGAGACATCTGTAACTAAAATAAAATAGTAAAAGTGAGATATCGTATGTTGAGTAAAAATAAATGTAACTGGAGGTATATGGGGTCACTGCAAAATGTTTTTCACTTGAGTCAGGTTGTGACGGTACAATAACAAAAATTTTCTCCTCTCTTGTAATCGATGGGCTGCTTTACAAAAATAAAAAAGATTGAATATTGACATGTAGCCCCGTTTGCCTCCAGAAAAAAAAGTGGATATGCTTTAAGCCACTGACTCACTTCAACAATCAAAAAGTATTTTGCCCGGCCCCCTCAACTTGTTCAGATTCGTTTCTAATTTCAATTGCTATTTCTCATCCCCATCATCTCGTTTGAATTGATATGTTAGGAAAACACATTTTATCAGTTCTTTTAATATACTATCGGCTATTTACACCGTGTGACCAAAGCCAAGTTTCTGTAACACCGCTCTCATGAAAGTTTTCACCGCCCTGAAGGAGCGTGTTCGTTCACTTTGAGAAAGGCTGATTTATAAATGATTCATCTTTGTTTCAGGGGATTGGGCAAACAAGGTTACCAGTGCCAA
Source organism: Pyralis farinalis (assembly GCA_947507595.1). Lineage (NCBI taxonomy): Eukaryota > Metazoa > Arthropoda > Insecta > Lepidoptera > Pyralidae > Pyralis > Pyralis farinalis. The sequence continues at coordinate 664,520 of OX382278.1, read as the reverse complement.
GGTAAGAAATGTTGAGTCTATTTTTTTGAGATTAGTAGTTTTGTTGATTTGAGAGGTAAATATTGTTTTTCCTCGTGTCCAGTGTGCACCTGCGTGGTCCACAAGCGGTGCCACGCTCTCATCGTCACCAAGTGTACGGGCATGAAGCAGGAGGTAAGCCTTGTTTTTTTTTATATGTGGGCAGGCATACAATCTTACACCTGATGTAAAATTACCATAACTTTTGAATGCTTGGCATACAGGCAGTATTCACATCTCAAAATAAGCAAAGCTAACCATATACCAACAGTATATAAGTGGTATATTTTAGTGAAATTAGTCCATGAATTATACACATGATCAAGATACTCGCAGCTCATTGTATTATATGTACATTGTTTTTGGAAAACTATTCCGCTTTCGCGTTTGCAATGCTGACGTAAAGAAGAGCTTGGTCTGAAAGATGTTGTCGGTCTTAAGAAAAGCCATGATTCCTTGCTTCGGACATGTGGAAAGAATGCAGGATGAAAGAATGACCAAATTGATAAATACATCGTGAAAGTGGAAGATCAAGGAAGATCAAGACTCACCTACCATGACCAAATTGGTCGTATTTTATCTGAAGGCGATGTCAAGAGCCACAGGAACCGGCGAGCGTGAGCGACAAAGAAGCGATAGAGAAGTGTGTATTGACCACGTCTTATGGCACTCGGTTCTATCTGCCTACCCTTTAAGGGACCTGGCGTTAAGATATACATACCTACATACATTAATCTACAACACATGTTTCATATCAGCTCAGATTGATTCAAATTGGTCGTGTTTTATCAGAAGGTGATATCAGGAGCCCTAGGAATCGACGACCGTGCATGAAAAGCGGTATGAATGTTAAAGAAGCGAGCGAGATGTGTAAGGACGCGTTTTATGACTCTCGGTTCTCGTCTTATCTCGCAATGGACCTGGAGTGATGATATACATACTATTCCTCTTAAATTTACCTACCAATGGTAAGTTTGATATGACTGTGTCACAAACGTTGTTTGGCGTGTATTGCAGCAACACAACTGGCTGGGCGTGGTCGGCGGGCAGCGCTTCAGTGTGAACGTGCCGCACAGGTTCACTGTCCATTCGTACAAGAGGTTCACCTTCTGCGACCACTGCGGATCGCTGCTCTACGGACTCATCAGGCAGGGGCTGCAGTGCGAAGGTAATAAATAGTGTTATGGATCAGATTTGAAGCATATTTTTTATTGGCTTAGCATAGTGGCTCCGCTTCGCCTGTTGGTAAGCGAAAAGAGGAGCCCAAATTGCAGCGGCAACTGACAAAGGACTACAGTGTCCTGTCAGTTGACATTACCATGCTGGCCCGCAAAGTGCTTCTTCACGCTTCGTTTGAAGGATCCCATGTTGTAGGAAGGAGGAAACACATGCGCAGGCAAGGCATTCCACTTTTTAATAGTTCGACAAAGATAGGAGTTGCCGAACTTTTTAGTACGAGAAAAAATGTCCTCGACAGTGGAATGATGACATCACAAGCCTGCACGTGTGGTTATATGACGGGAAGGGAGAGGGTGGGATAAGGGAAAATAGTTCTTCAGAGCACTCGCCATGGTACAGGCGGTAAAATATGCTTAGCCTATGTCCCTACGTAGCTGCAGAGCTTCCAGGTTTTTTTTTTATTATCATGTATGGTAAAAAAATATCGAATATGTTAAAAATAAAAATAACGAATGTAACCAGTTATTTAGGTCTTATCTTTGCTCTAGGTTAGTTGTATCGTCATGTCTGATGTACGGGATTGCGGCGCGCAACCTTCGCTCTAGAGAGCCACTCCACGAAATTCTCGCATAAATTTGGACACCTGAAGAGTCTTTTCTTCGTATTTGTTTTCTCTCTCAAGCCATTGTTGCATTTCCGAGCGGTATGACCGAATAATTTCAATATCATAAGTGTGACACATTTGTGTGGCGTTCAGTCCAATATATAACGAGCATTCTGCGGCAGCACCACATTTCGAACTTGTCAATTCCTCGATCGATTGTGAATTTTCGGTGTATAGATTACAGACGTGTATAACAATATTGAGAAGACGGTTATAAATTGAACACGCATGAATCTAATCTTAGTTCTGTCTGACACTCCTGTTCTTCCATATCTTCTCTTGCTTCTTTACTCCTAATCTTTCCCATTTGGGATCTTCTGACGACTTCTTATTCGCAATCTCCAACATCACTGATTTGCGAGTTCAATGTTTGTTTCCAATGAAAATGAAACTTACAACGAAGAAAGTCCAGCCAGGCAACTATTAGCAATTTCAAATCACCGCGTGGGAACGCGGGCGACACGGCATGGCACACGGAACGGCACACAAAGCTCATTGGTTCGCTGCACGGTACCCTCGTTAACAACGACATCTGTATTGTTTACTTTCTGTCAATAAGCAGCCCGTATTTGCTTTGATATTTTTTACTCTGGTTAAGGGTGCAGCCAGCCCAGTTTTTAATGCGCCAGTGATAGCGGTATCATCTGCAAATCCCAGGTTGTTTTATCGATGACCTCCCACATAATTGCTTTCTTTCCATTTGTCCAAGAACTTTCTCATTATGTGTTCTATGATGATGGAACAGTCGTGGTGACAGAAGGCATCCCTGTCGCGCCCCGCGCTCTGTTTTGATGAGCTTGGACAGATCATGTTTAAGCCTTACTGACTGACTGTCCGCGTACAGACTGGACTAAATGTTGTGATATAAGCATATCGCTCCTCACATTGAGTATCTTGTTCACCGATGTCGTCGAGACCAGCAGACCGTCTGCAGGAAGTTTGGAGAGAAGCGCTTTATGCCAAACCCGATATCTTGGCTAGGCTACTGCCATAGATTCGCCATGTTTATCAATTGCCTTCGCGAGAGGTGCCTCACATACGCTAGAAGATCACCCGTCGATCGTTTCGCTCTAAAGCCATATTGACGATCATTAATTAAGGAGTGATCTTCTAGGTAACGGATCAATTGATTGTTAAGGATCCGTTCCATGGCTTTGCACAACATTGAAGTTACGGCAATGAGGCGGTAATTTGATAGGTCAGAACGGTCTCCCTTTTCCGGTTCGGAACGGTTCTATGCCGACTCGTGTAACACGCTGGGCGTCTGCTCTTATGTATGCCCTCTTGCAGATCTTGGTGGCAATATTATAGGCTGATTTCAGCAAGTTAATATTCGGATCTTCGAGGGCGCGACCCCTGATCCAAGCGCGATACGCCGCCAGCTTGTTACTAATAGCTTCAGCGCACTCGCCATTAAACCGAGGACGTCTCCGGCTTTTGATGACGACATCGGAGTGAAGAATGTAGTATTTCTCACTCACCGTAAGATCTTTCTCACTGAAACAGCGCTGCCCCCATGGGACGGAAGCAAACTAGTCGCGCACACCGTCCCGATCTGCTGACGAGTAGTGCCAGACACGACGCTTAACCGCCGTGGGTTGTAGTGGAGCTGTGCTTGACACTGTGCTGGACACTAGGCAGTGGTCAGATGTGCCCAAGGGCGCCCTGACCTCAAGCCCGGTAGCCAGCAGGGTGGGAGGTCAGCAGTAGGTTTAATTTAATTTAATTTAATTTTAATTTATTTGGATAGCCAACAGCATAATTACATTGAATAAAGATACATAAAATGTTATAAACAAAGCCATTTATAGGCAATCGCAGATAGATGATACAATATAAAGGATGAAAGAAAAGAACCAAAGATCACATCGATACTGGAGATAATTACAGTTTTCAGGTTATTATATTACAATAATTCTGTGTAAACTGTTAAGTGTCTGCATCAGGAGAAGGTCCGAAGAAATATTTAGAATAGATGTGTCTTATCGCTGCCGTCCTAGTGTTAAACAAATCTAAATGGCCATGTCTTTTGCACAAGTTGTTAAAAGAATTGGTTACCCTCATAAAGAATGAGTTACAACGATAATTTGTGGTGGCACGCTGAGCAGCGAGGGGCTTATAGTATCTACTGGCGGCCCTGGTGGGTACACGGACATTGATTTTGTTTAATAGAGTAGAGCAGTCCACGTTGCTGGATAAAATTTTAAGGAGATAGTTAATGTCAGCAATTTCTCGTCTTAGGTAAAGTGGCAAGAAATGATATCTTCTGCAACGCGTCTCGTAGCCGTGATCAACACACTTGGATTTAAATTGAAGATATCTTAAAAACTTTTTTTGAATTGATTCTATACGGTTCACGTGTACGTTGTATTGTGGATTCCAGACTACTGAAGCGTATTCAAGAGTGCTGCGTACATATGAACAGTATAACACCTTAACTGATTTTAGATTTTTAAATTTGGATGTCGATCTAATTATGAAACCTAATGATTTACAAGCTCTTTTAGTAATATAATCAATGTGGGGCTCAAATGATATTTTACTATCTTGGTATATGCCTAAATCCTTCACTAAATTTACCCTAGTAAGTGACGTTTTACCAAGTGTATACTTAAATATTACTGGACTGTGCTTCCTACCAAAAGTAATGACGGAACATTTTGCGATATTTAGAGCTAATTTATTTTTTTGGCAATATCTTTCAAAACTGTCTAAATCACTCTGTAATAGTGCACAATCCATGGCATTGCCAATCTTTTTAAATATTTTGGTATCGTCTGCATATAGCAAAAACTTAGAATATTTAAAGCATTCTTGTACATCATTTATAAAGATTAGAAACAGCAATGGCCCTAATAAGGAGCCCTGTGGAACACCGGACTGAATTCGCATCCACGTGGATGAGAATCCATTTATCGCCACAGCTTGAGACCTATTTTCGATATAAGACGAGAACCACCGGAACAAGCTGCCATGTATACCAATTCGATATAATTTCTCAAGAAGAAGCGAATGGTCTATTCGGTCGAATGCTTTACTGAGATCTGTATAAATAGTATCCACCTGTGCTCCATTGTCCATACACAATGTGGTATAGTCATTCAATATGAGCAAGTTCGATTCAGTCGACCTACGAACTAAAAATCCATGCTGTTCTGGTGTAAAAGACGTGTGTAAAGCCGCATAAACCTGTCTGTACACAATCCTCTCAAATATCTTCGCAAAGATGCATAATTTTGATATTGGCCTATAGTTTGTTACTTCTGATCGGTCTCCATTCTTGTGAATAGGAGTCACTAGAGCAGATTTCCAAATGGAGGGCACAGATCCTTCAATGAGCGAGCGTTCAAAAATAATGCATAATGGTATTACAAGCGTAGATGCACATTGCTTAATAAAGATAGCCGGTATATTATCAGGACCAGCGCCCTTGTGCAAACTAACGTTCTTTAGTAACCTTTCGACTTCCTTAGGGTCTACATCAATGTTATGTATACTGGCAGGAGATGGTGCAGGGGGATCGCTCGTAGACAAATTATGAGTAGCAGTAAGAGGTACTTGGAAAGTTGATTGAAAATATTTAGCAAATAAGTTGCATACAGGCTCCCCCGCATCAGCCTCCTCCGCGTCGTACTTCATAACAGATGGCAGAGAGTGTGACGGTCTATGAATGGATTTCGTATACGACCAAAACGCTCGGGGATTAGTTATAACAGATTTTTCAACTTTATCGATGTAGGTTTGGTAACACTCGTTTTCTACTATTTTAGCTCCTTCTCTAAGTGCCCTGAAACATAGGTAATCTTGTGAGTTTCCGTACCTTTTATATTTATTAAAGTATTTTAATTTTTCTTTTAATATTTTTTTAAGAGATGGAGAGTACCAAATGGGGAAATTATTGTTAGCTATAATTCTGTGTGGGATATATTTTTCCTTAAGATATTCAAGTGTGCTATAAAAAAAATCAACGGCATCGTCAAGAGTTCCATGAGATAGCTCATTGCACCAGTCGATATCAAACAGCCTATGATTAATTGCTTCAAAATTCCCTTTTGAATAATTGTATTTTTTTCTAATATTTTCCGGGAGCGAAGGAGGGATTTGCAACGACATTTCGATGTTAATAGATCTATGATGCAGATCTTCAGGCACTAGCGGATCGTCGCATGGGTGCACTATAAGAAATTTATTTGAGAATACTAAGTCTAGTAGCCTATTGTTAGCATTACGTACATGATTATACTGATCAAGATTACACTGATTCAGCGTATCCAAAAATTCGACCTGGCATTCGTTTGTTGCTCCCGAAGGCGTAAGAAGACCACTATCATCTGCGCTCCATTCAATATTAGGCATATTGAAGTCTCCTAGGATCAAAAATAAGTCGTCTTGTTTAGCGTTAAAATTATCACAAAGTTTATGTGAGAAGTTAGTTAGCTGTGCATTTAATGAATAACCGGCTTTTTGATTACATAAGTAAACAGTGCACAAATGTAGGGTAGAACAGTGACCCCTATTACGCACGGTTAATGTTATCCATAAGTCCTCGGCTGAGGAGCACCACTGTGGACATTCAGAGGCAGCGAGATCGCGACGAACCGCTATCAATACCCCGCCACCATAAAGTTGGTGGGTAGTCTCGTAGCACCTATCTCGTCTCCATACAATGTACCGGTCATCGAACAATTCTTGATTACCAATACCATCGATCAACCATGTCTCGGTTATTGCGATGACGTCATAGGAATTTAATATTATATTTCTTTTAAACAAACTAGTTTTAGTGCGCAGGCCGCGAGCGTTTTGGTAGTAGATATTAATTAAATTAGAACCTGAAAGTATGAGCTATACAAGCAATAGTTATCTTAATATAAATGATGTGTGAATAATATAATATACCATTCAATAACACATTTAAATATATATGAAAAATAATTGACCAGTAACACAACAAGCAATACAAAATATTTAGTATAAAAATATTCCATATAATATAAATGTAACACCGGGTAGATTTTAAAAAGTGTGTGTATGCCCGTGTACACCTCAAACAAGATTGTTTAATATATGTAATAGGAAGTGTAGGCCGTATGCGCAATGCAGTGAGGTACATAATAGTTTGCAGAAAATAGCAATTGACCGGTTTATTTTTAATAAGCACAACAGCGATAAGCGAAACAATAGATGCATGGATTCCCAATCTCCGGACGCATTCACATATTAATTTAGATTTGTAAACAATGTTACTTATTTTATAATTTGACCTTTCTAAACAGTACTTAATCGAGTTAGTAACATTTAAGGGGTTTAACATATTTTTTGAAGGTCTGCATCTGAACTTATTCGAATCGTGGGCGAAGTGTCGGACTTCCTGACTAATATTTTGCAATGCTTGATCCAAACATAGCGGAAGTTTTTTTGGTTAGCCAAGTCCTTCGCTTTCTTAAGGAGAGCTTTGTTACGCAGAGTGAGATGGTCATTAACAAATACTTTATCACCATTGGAGTAGCCCAATTCCGAAGTAAGGAGCTCCTTACGTTTCCTCGCAGCTGCTACAAATTCTTCTTTGGAATAGCGATTATTCAGAGCCATTATTATGGACTTTTCTGCGTCTGTTTTTAGGCTAGGTACTCGAGCAATGTAATTAATGTCTTCTTTTCTAATTGGAGACTGAATAATTTTAGATATATTTAAAACAATATCATACAAGTTTTCAGCTTTTTTTAACGGGACTCCCTTAATTTCAACATTGTTGGCTCGAGCCCATTGTTCTTTCTCATATGAGTCTTCCCTGATTTTATCAAGATTGTTTTGCATCGCCTGGATACAATTGGTGTGTACTTCCACTTGAGTTACTCTATTCCCCAAAGAATGCAGTGAGCTCGATAAATCATTCACTCCATTATGTGCGAATTCCACAGACTCCTTTAATTGAGATATCTCCAACTTGATGGTTCTAACATCCTCTATTAGAGATGCCAAGGGTGCTAGCTTTTTAGTGATGTCATTAAGGGTTGACTGCATTTCTTTTAGTTGTTCGGCAATCGATTGGTCTGCTGTTAGCGTCATACCTGTCGCGGTGGCGGGTGATTGTGCCACTCGACACTCAGCGCAGCGCCATGAGTTCCTACGTTCGCCGAGTTTCCGAAAGTTGATTTCCGATATACCGGCACAGGGAAAATCGAAATGTCGCTTACACACACTGCATGAAGCGCCTTCCGTTGCTTTATTACCACACCGCGCACATTTGAACATTGTTGATTTAGATGCGACCGACAAATTGACAACCACTGGAAAACCACGAGATCGACTGTACGCGACCGTTCACTAGCCCTTGTAAGGATGGTATGTTGTTTGAGGATTGTATTTAAGGATTGTATGTTTAGTAGAGAGGGTGCCTGAGCAGCGATGTCTGGTATTCTGGTAGGTTGGTCTACCAATTGCGTCAGGCTGTGCGAAAGAGCGAACGCGTGGGCGGTACTTCCTGCACGATTAGTTATGGAGGATCCCAACCAGAAGTCGTGGTGAGAGTTAAAGTCCCCTAAACATACCATCTCAGCAGTAGGGTACCGCTCCTGCGCTTCATCTACCGCCCGACTCGTGTACTCAAAGAGCCGAGTCGTCTCAGTGTCCCTATGTCCGTGGTTTTGCGATGCAATCTAGTTGGGTTTGTAGGGGTTGTTTAACTGTTGCTATTCCGAGCATGACAATATGGTCTGTCACACTCGACGGGTATACAACGGCTTTCACCGGCCGTACAGACGAGTGAAAGATGTCCTTGTGACAGTTTTCTAGGATGTTGTTGGAACGAAGTATTCGTAACCGTTATGTTGTTTTCGGCATAGAAGTCGACAATTTTCGACTTTTGTGCTGGAAGTTACGGTTTAGAGAGACGATCGTGGAATGTTGATATTTCCGATGTTGGACCATATACATTATTGACAACCTGAAGTGCGCTGCTAACTTAACCTGGCGACGTTTCAAATTGATAAATAAAAATATTGTTATATTTTAAAATACTTAATTGATTGTAAGAGGTATAAAAAAAACATTTGCAAAAACAAATGACAAAAATGTATGGAACTTGGTCCAAGAGCTTCCACTGATAACACTTGTGGTAAACGTACTTATAATTTTGGCAAGAATCTATCAGATTTTCAAGTTTCATCAGTGGAGACTATTAGACCGCTTTCACCCATTGACCTTTAAAATACTTTTCCAAAAACGGGCAAGTAGCTGTTTTTATGTTTACGCGCTATGCCACTTTTCAGAAACAATAAATCGATGCACAGTTTTCATGGATGTCGAAGTGATTATAATTAATACATTTGCTTATTGCAGTGTGTTCGATGAATGTGCACAAGCGATGCCAGAAAAACGTGGCCAACAACTGCGGCATCAACACCAAGATGATGGCCGAGATTCTTGCGCAGATGGGCATCTCGCCTGACAACCCCCGGCCCAGATCCTCCAAGGTATGAGAATAAACATCATTCCAGAACCATGGAGCTCACAAGACAAACAAGTCAACAAGACCAAATACATTCTCAGTGTTCATAAATTTTTAGAATTCCGTACTTCGTAAGATAAAACCGAAATACTTATGGCAGAATTATATTAATATTAATAACTAATAATAATAATTATATAATAATAATTATATAATAATAATTATATAATATATAATTATAGCGTAATTAAATGCAAAATACAAGAGGTGATTGTTTCTGATTGATTCATTATTGTTTCCGTTTACGAATGCACTTGCTTTTTTTTTTGTAAAACAAATTTGTTTGCTTCAATATTTTACGTGAAATGTCACATTATGCTATCATAATTCGTATCCCCACAGAATTAGTCCTTGCAAGTTAAACCACAGTTACCGCGGCCTCTAACGGATGGCTTTAGCTATAACGTACTCGGAGGGCGCGTTGACCCGTCGGTCCCTGCTGTTGTCGATAGATGACAGATGTTTAGGAAAATCAGTGACCTTCGGGTGGCTTGAAAACACTGGCATCACCAATCCGCAGTTGTACAGGCAGTGTGCGTTCTAAAACCCTTACGGTAGAAGAGAGATGTATGCTTGCAGTATAATGAATGAAATTTGGTGTGGCAGAGTTATATATTTAGATACTGGTTGGCTATGGTTTGAGTTTTAAGTTAATTGTAAGTGTAAGTATGTATTTGTTGTGTACAGTACTCGAACACAGCGTGCGAGGGCGGTGCTGAGCTGGCGATCGGCGGGGACGGAGACGGCAAGGAGCTCGCAGACAAACACACCGACAACGGTACGTAATAACCTGATTTGTATAGCTCGTTCACACAAGATCGAGCGATCAACTCTTCTCGCTGAAGGGTAACTATTGTGTGCGACACCTGCTCATTTGACCACTGCAGTTCAGTGTTAAGCTCTTGGCAGGTACCACTCGGAGATGTGTACCGTAACGAAAGACGTAATATCCTCTAATGTAATAATTCACCATTACCCTTGTTTAACATACACGGTGAGAATACAAAATACTGTATATTAACTTCGTACGATGCAGAAGTATTACCTATGTTTTAGCGTCTCCTGGCGTGGTGGGGGCGCAAACAGAAGGGGAAGGGTGGTCAGGTCCGTGGCGCTCGCACTGGGACGAGCTCGCGGAAATATTCATGTGTCCCCTGGAACCAGGTGCCCACCTGATTATATAAGCTTCGGTGGTGGGCTTGCTTGTTTATGAACTAACTGTGTGAAGTCCACGCTACAAGGCGACTCAATTTTGCCAACAATTCCACATAATGTCGGCCAAGTAAATATGTATACACTTAAAGGTGAATATTATTATATTTCCGAGCTTTTTAATTTGTGTGAATTATGATGAGAACTATCAATGGTGTTATCGTCTCGTAGTGTCGACTTTCATGGCGTATTTACACAAACCTTGGCCGTCAATTTTTTGATCGATATGGAGAGATGTACGACTGGCATTAGCCCACGGGCAGGCCACCGGCTGCCATGAACGGCTCTCGTCTCGGTTACTTTTGGATGCGCCTTTAATGATGAGTTTGTGTAACAATGGTGTTTCCTGTCGCTTCTGAGTTTGTGTTGTGCTGAATTAAGACAGGGAAGGGTTATAAACTTTGGTTAAGACATTTATGTATATTTGGGTGTTATTTCATCTGCATATAATAAAAGAACAAATAAATTAGCTGACCTGCAAACATGCCTAATGTCTGGGTCTAGGAATGAGAAATTCTGAATAGAAGAGCTGGCTAGAGACGTATGTAATAGCATCTAGCTAAAAAGGATTTTCGATTATAAGCTATCAAGCCATGTTTGTGCATATGAAAGCTTTTGAATTTTTTGTCATTATTTAAGCAATATTTAATTTATTTTTGCAATAAAAATGAATTTATATGAGTATATACAGTAATAATTGATTTATAATGTTTAATTTCTTCTAAAAGTATTAAACGGGGGACTGCCAAAGTGTAAAGTTTTAACTCAATTTTGTTACTGGATCTGTATTGTATTAACAGATAAATTAGTTAGAAATTTGAAATGTCTGTGTCTGTTATACTTATTTAAACAGCAAACACTGAAAACACCATTCATAATGGAGTTTGCAAGCTATGACCTATGAAACAATCATTTTATTTTTCACCGAGTTCGGATTATTAGGCAGCAGGTTGTGGTTAACTACAACTATACTCAACCAGGATGTATAACATAAAATTAGATTCTAATAATATATATAAATACAAGTGTATAGCGAATAGTTCAAACGAGTTGCATTAAATACTGCCAGCTACTTTGTCTGCGTCTATGCTGGTAATCAATAAAAAGAAATACAAGTTTCTTCTTTTACATTTTGTTTAAATAGATGACATACGTATATGACAGGCAGATGAACAATACGTATTTATTGTTGTGTGTCATCCGTTATCGGTTACAGTGCCCGGCGGTAAATATTGCACTTCGGCAATCATCGCATTTGCGAATTCAAACGAATGCCAATTTCCATGTCCATCAATTATTAGAGTTATAGTTTATCAGAATTTGATATCAGAACTAAGTCCTTTATTTTTGTTTTGATCCCGCGTGAATTATAAAGAGCTGTAAAACTACTTCCTTTTTAAATATCACTTGCTCCTTTTCTACGTGTATAGTATACCAAAGAAAGTAATAAGAATATAAACAAAATGACTTATGAGGATTCTACAGCATGTGTACAGGTGGACGGCAGCTTGTCGCCCTGGTTTGATGTCAACATTGGTGTCAGACAGGGATGCTGTCGGCTCGGCTATCCTGTATCTGGACAGTTGTCTTCAGAGAATAAGAATTATGAATCTGGGAATGCTAATGGGTGACTTAGTGGTCATTTGCCTGCTTTATGCAGACGACGCGGTATTAATAGCAGAATCATCATCCGAACTACAAACACTAGTTACAACAATGAAAGATGATTGTATGAAGAAACTTACAATTGAATGTGAAGAAAACAAGATAATGGTATTTGAAAGAGAGACAACCAGAACGAACACTAGGATTGCGGTTGATGATGTAGTGTTGGAGCAAGTGAATGAGATAGTAAATCTTGGAAGAGCTTTTAGCAGCAACGGACGGTACACCGCTGATGTGGAGAGACGAGAACTCACTCGTCTGCTATTAATAGCAGAATCACCATCCGAACTGTAAACACTAGTTACAACAATGAAAGATGATTGTATGAAGAAAGGCTTACAATTGAATGCGAAGAAAACCAAGATAATGATATTTGAAAGAGAGACAACCAGAACTAACACTAGGATTGCGGTTGATGACGTTGTGTTGGAGCAAGTGAATGAGATTGCAAAGCTTGGAAGAGTTTTTAGCAGCAATGGAAGGTACACCGCTGATGTGGAGAGACGAGTGAGTGCAGGGAATAGGGTGAATGGAGCGTTGGGTAAACTTCTAGGCAGCCGAAATCTAAGCCAGTAGGCGCAGCTCGCTGTACAAAACGTGGTGCTAATCCCAACGCTAATTTATGGAAGAGAGATCTGGGTATGACAGAGAGAGTATGAAAGTAGAATAAATGCAGTCGAGATGAGAGCATTGCGTAAAATTTGTGTCATAACGCTTGCTGACGCCATTCGTAATGAAGACGTGAGAGAAAGAGTTAGTCTGAAAGAGAGTGTCGGTGTTAGGATAAGAAAAGGTATGCTCCGTTGGTTCGGGCATGTAGGAAGAATGCAGGAAAGAATGACGAAACAGATATACAATGCAAAAGTGGAAGGATGTAGCCGAGGAAGACTCGAGACTTTTTTATACCACTAAAGTGGCAATCAAGCATACGGCCTAACTGATGGTAAACAGTCACCGTAGCCTATGGACATTTGCAACACCAGGGATATCACTCATGCATTCCCAACCCTCTAAAAACCTCTTCACACGCATTTCTCGAAGAATTCCATGCTGTAGTCCCTTGGAAAAATCTCGGCTGGGAGCTCATTCCACAGCTTGAGAGTTCTCGGAAGAAAACTTCTCTGGAACCGCACAGTACGCGACCATTGCGGTTCCAGCGTTCCAGATAAAACAAGACCAATTTGGTCATGGTATGTTAATCTTCCTCGGCTCCTACATCCTTCCACTTTTGCGTTGTAAATCTGTTATATGATCTGTATATCACTGGGTATATTTGGGATTAATTGATTAACCAGCCAGTTCTCGTAATTGCCAGTAGTGTCCGTGGCTTTATACGTTAAAAAGGCTCCGGGTACAAAGCATTTTGCGTTTACTGCAATACAACAAAACGATTATCAAACGTTGACCATTTGAAATTGGCTTTTTTACTCCTTTTCGCTTATCATCACTACATGTTTTTTCTTTAGTGTGGGATGTATGTATGTAGGACGAGTTCGTTTTTCCTTCGCAAAATTTGCGTATTTTATCTAGGTATTCAATTCGTTTGAGGCTTACATCGTGCTTTTCTATAAGAACTTTTCAATTATTTTCCATTTTAGTTAACTTAAATCCCATCTCATGAAGTATTCTCAATGTCTTTTCAGACTCATTATAATTAATAGCAGCTTTTAATGATTTTATTGTCGGCAGTTCATTAAAACCCAAGTGAAAATGGTACACCATTCTTCGAACAACATCATAATCAATATCGTCCATATCTAAACGAAATTGTTTTTTTGGTCCCTCTATTTTCGGAGAGGAGAGAGAGGGAGAGAGAGAGAGATTTACTTACATTGTCATCCTCTTTTTTTTAATCTGTCGGCTCCGGTTACAAAATATTTATAAACATTGTAGATAATTTCGTGTGACTGACCTCGTAATGATTTCCCTTTTTTCCTATAGATGCCATCGTAAAACTTAAAGTGATTTAAAGTTTGGTGTTTTAACAACTCTATATATATATTTTGAAATGGACGCGACCGTACTCTATGGCATTTGAACCACGACAAGCAAACGACATTTAGGTAGTGTACGACAGCGATAAAGCTCTACGAAGCCGAAAATAGCCGATTGTCTCTTTCCAAAGGTCGAAGTGCAATACTTACCGCCGGGCACTGTACTTGTCAATCATGGTTCACTGTTCGTGTCAGCTGGTCGAGTTACATATTTAAATTTAGTGGAATGTTTTTGAAGTAACTAATTTTACTGCTTTTTAAACTTTTGGAAGTATTCGTTTACCATGTTTTAGGAATGTAATTTAACAATAATTTAGGTCCGCTTTCACCATAAGACATCACCATTGCAGAATACTATATCATTGAAAATCACTCGCCATGTTTACTCTCAGATAAATGATGATTAGAATTGAATATTCATGCGACTGCCTTTATAATAGTTTTAAATAATTTTTGATGAATATAAATATGGTAAATTTGAATATGTTTCCATTTTGTAATCGCAACAGGCGTAACAGGATATCTTTGAATACATAACACATGTGACATAACTTCAGCTGTGTTATAATTGGCTAGAATACCATCGATGGTATTTTGGTTTATTTGAGAAATAAATCTATATAACATTTTTAGATTCGATATGGAACAAGAGTACATAAATATGTTATTTAATTGTAAGACGAGCATATAGCGAATGAATCTGAGAGTAACCTATCATACGACTTTATCCTTGGAATGAAACTTATTCAATGTCGGTGAAACTGGACCTCGATCCTTTTAATATATAAGACTGTGTTGCAACGAGTTCTTGAACTCTTGGTGCTATTCATTACGGAAAAGATAACGTTACGATTGTATTATTATGTTTCTAACAGGCGAAGTGTTGAAGGCATTCATTAATGCTTCTTGCGCGTACTAATGCCAGGTTTGGATAGTGACAGGGTAAGCGACGAGTTTCACTAATTCTGAACCTTCGTCTGCTTGCCGTCTACTCTAGCTCGACTCTTATGTACTTGTAGTGGACTAACAGTTGACCGATATGTTACTAGTTACGCTATTGGTCAGAACGGCGTGGTGGTTGCACTTGTAGATAGAGAGAGAGGGCCTGCTATACTTTGAACAATGACCGACCCGGTATAATTTATAAGTCCCAGTTAGAATGGGAGTGCGTAGGGGGGTTTGGTGCACGTGTCAGTATTCATGCGTCGGCGTATAGCTGGCCCTCTGTGTCTATTCGGTGGTAGTGGTGGTTGTGGTAGCGTGGTGTGTGTCGGCAGGCGGCGAGGCGGGCGGCGGCTCCGTGCGGGACAAGAACAAGATGGGTCTGGACGACTTCATCTTCATCAAGGTGCTGGGCAAGGGCTCCTTTGGGAAGGTGATGCTGGCCGAGAAGAAGGGCACCGAAGAGGTAATTACATTGGTGCCGGTGGCGGCGTCGGGCGCCTGCTGTGCGTCCGCGGTCCGCCACGGCGAGCTTGGTTTGGACCGTGGAAATCATGTTCATATCTTATATAATTATGATTGTCGGTCCGTTTTGCATAACAGTTCGTTAATAAATTATGCTAAGTACCAATTTCACTGCAAACAGATTTTCTAGTGCATGCATAAGTAATTATCTCAACTGGGCTAAAATTAAAACTATTGGTAACACGATAAAACAAAATGCTGCATTATTGAAAGAAAAAGAAAAACTCTATCAATAGCTTGATAGTCGTAAACAGGCATAATGATATGTTCTAACATTCAAGTATATCAATAAGGGCTAATAATATATACAGCATGTAGTATTTATTCTTGTTGCACAATATGAAACAAAGTACTGTTGTTTATTGTGAAATACAATAAATAACTACTTTATTACAGCGGTAGAAACCGCTTATATCACTGTATAGATTGGTAAGGAAATCAAACTGTATCTGTGTTGAGAGATCCCGCAGTGAATGTGGCCATGTTGTCTTCCGTCCAGATCTACGCGGTGAAGGTGTTGAAGAAAGATGCCATCATCCAGGACGACGACGTAGAGTGCACGCTAACGGAGCGGCGCGTGCTCGCGCTGGCCGCCCGGCACCCTTTCCTTACGGCGCTGCACTCCGCCTTCCAGACCAGAGACCGGCTGTTCTTCGTCATGGAGTACGTGGACGGCGGAGACCTCATGTTCCAGATACAGCGCGCGCGCAAATTCGACGAGCCTCGCGCCAGGTGAACACACTCTGACTCTTCACCCTTGCAGCTCAGCGACGCGAACTCATTCCACTGCCGAGATACCTTTCGTCATATTGTTCTACTATGGTTTGATATGGATGTAATGTAGTGTAGGTACGTGGTCATGCCCTCAAAGACTGCCCACTTGGCTGTCATCTAATAATACCGTACTATTACTGCTAAAATGCGGGGCTCCTTAATGAATCAATACAAGCCAGTGAAGGAAGAAAATACGGAGGATAAAAAACAATGGGCCGAAAACTTAGTCGATTAATTCTAGTGACAACAGTGGAGTAGAGGGACCAGCAACAGATCCCAAAGAAAACTGAACATACTATGTACTAGTTTATGGCTGTAAAGTCATGTATGTTTATGTTCTCCTAGCTCATTTGTAAATAAATGTAACTAAATAGTCGATTTCCTATTGTTACGCTATTAATATCGCTAGGGAGTGTCCGGAGTAATGAGACAAAAGGTTTGTGTGGTTCATCTCGTCTGTATTTCATCCCCAAACACACCTATCGTAATATCTATATGTAGTAAATGTAATATTTTTTAAGAAAGGTTCTCGAATGGTCGTCCCCGTGTTGGTGCACGTAGTGTGCGACGACCGCCACTAGATGGGGCGACGACCTCGAGAGGTTTGTAGGGAGTGGATGGATGCAGGCGGCACCGGATCGAGACGAGTGCCACTCTACGAGAGGGGAGGCCTGTGTTCAGCAGTGGACGAATACGGGCTGAGATGATGATGATGAGTATATGCAATATCTGTATGTAAGAGGTTGTGAAAAAAAAACAATAATTTGAATGTTCATTGTCATTACAATTTGCAGAATCCCATCTGTAACGTTGGGCTTTAAGTTGTACATAACTTAGCAGGTAGATCGCGCTAGCGTGACTTTACAGCGATGTATATAAATGGAATTCACTATCTTCACAAACCTTTTTGGTCGCTCATTTAGAAGAGCTCTAACCGGCAATCGAAAGGTCGTGGTTTCAAACTCCGTCCAGGTCTGGCTGGTAACTTTTCCATTTCCATAAATAAGAAAACTTGTAACCCTCTCGTGTTAATTTGATTCAGATTTTACGCGGCGGAGGTGACGCTAGCCTTGCAGTTCCTGCATTCCAACGGAGTGATCTACCGCGACCTCAAGCTGGACAACATCCTGCTGGACAGCGACGGGCATTGCAAGCTGGCCGACTTCGGCATGTGCAAGGAGGGCATCTGCGGTGAGTGATACTACCTGATCCGTTACCATGGAACGACTACACAAATCTTTTTGCGCGTTAATACTGTTCAGAAATCCCCTGGTGGAAAAGGTTAAGCTGGTGTCCGAGGAGCTTGGTGTGAATGAAACAGTAGTCCAAAAAGCACACATGTTGTACTACCCACTGTTGACCAAGCAGCTCCTCGGCAGCTTAAACACAACTTAAACACAATAACATTCCAGAGAATTGTTGTTTGTTAAACTAAACCCAATTATTTAAGTTCTTGTAATTGTTGCAAAAGCAGAAATTCAAATTTTGTTAATATTGCCTCGGCTGCGGTAACCACTTTACACCAGCTCGCCTGTATGTTCGTATGCCTTCCGACGTTGTCCAAAAATGTATAGTACAGAGTTGTGTGAGCGGTGTGTTGAACGGTTGTTTGTTCCAGACGGCGCCACGACGACCACGTTTTGCGGCACCCCCGACTACATCGCTCCGGAGGTATGTCTGCCACTTTACAACCCTCTCGGGGTTTACCTGCGTGTCCGACGTTCTGTTACTCATGGCCATAGTGTGTCTTAACGCTTTCGGACATGACAGGCTTGTTGTATTATATTATTTATACATTACACATCACTGCTACTTTGGTATTCACTACTCTTCGGGAAACACTCCTAGCTGGAGTTATCGGAATGCGACCAGGAAGGGTTACTCCCACTGCACCAGCAGGCAGAAACACCAGGTAGTAAACACCGTAGTTGGGCAGAAGTATAGTAGATTAGAACAACAACTGATGTTGGTTGGTGTTTGTTTGGTGTTGCTAATGCTCATAGGCTATGGTAACTGGTTACCATCAGGTAGGCCGTACGCTTTTTTTCCACCTTAGTGGTATAAAAAATGTATGTAATTTTTTTTATACCACTAAGGTGGAAAAAAAGCTTATTGGTGTCATGGTGTGAGTATTACACCGTCATTTATGAATGCTCGACTATGCACCGTCAACAATGCCCAGCCACAGAATATAGAATATAATAGTTGGTCTGTGTCTGTCTATAATTAAGTATCTATTTATTTATATCCTTCCATTTTTATATCCTTTTCACATCTTGTGAACCCTACATTCTCTGTAAATTGATACGTCACCCCTACGTCGTCTTAAACCGCTGCTTTTGGCAATAAGCCTTTTTGCGTTAGCATGTTTTTTTTCGTGTATGTAAAGTATTACTATAAAAAAGAGGCGAATGAAAAATAAAAATGAAATAGGACGTGCGTGAAGATATCGTATGAAAGAGCTCAAAAACCGTATTAACGAACGCGATAAATATAAGAATATCACTGCTTCACAAACAGAGCTTTGATTCTGACAATGAATTGATAATTGAGGGAATAACCCTTTTATTATATTTGGTGTGACGGAAAGAAGTTGGTCTACAGATTGGTACCAGTTGAAATTCTGCTCACAATAAATTGGTATGTCTGTCGACCAGATCCTCAAGGAGCAGGAGTACGGTCCGAGCGTGGACTGGTGGGCGTTGGGCGTACTGCTGTATGAGATGCTGGCCGGCCAGCCGCCCTTCGAAGCCGACAACGAGGACGACCTCTTCGAATCCATCCTCCACGACGACGTGCTCTACCCCGTGTGGCTCTCCAAGGACGCCGTCTCCATACTCAAAGGTATGTGACGATTTATATTTCACTCGTGTTGACGCTGTGACGGGTGAGCGAGGATTACCAGTGTGCTCCTCAGGAGTAGGTGCAATGTTAATGCATGTTTGTGTCGCAGGGTTTATGACGAAGTTACCAGCGCGGCGGCTCGGAGTGGTCGGTGGCGCAGAAGGCATCCGGGCACACGCCTTCTTCAGGGACATGGACTGGGATGCACTTGCCCAGCGCCGTCTTCGGCCGCCCTTCAGGCCCAGGGTGGTCAGTACATAACATATTTCTGCACATCCGTACACGCGTATTCATCAGGGATGCACCTATAATTTCGAACACAATGTATTTGTATGTGCTAATGACTAATTAGTAATGTCACATAGAAACTATAAACCCTAAATCGACTTGGGCTGGTAACTTGGTTCACTTCTGATGACAGAAGGTGTGCAGTATATCGTTCCAAGGTTTTCTGTATACCGTTTACCATTTCACAATGCGGGTTCTCTTACATAGGACAGGACGTCAGGACATGGCCTCGATGCTGCATTATATCGTCCAATCTCATAGACAGTCTCGAAATATACGAGGATCGGGGAGTAGTGATAATGTTGTTCGACCCAATTTTGCTATGCGCCGACTTGGACTGCGAGACGCACTCTCCTAGTGTTGCCTGTTGTCGCACTGCAGGCAGGTAGGTAGGTAGGCACTGCATATCACATGCCACGCGCGTACTCGACCGGCACATTCCTTCATCTAATAAACATAGATTGATAGCGGTTGTTGGATGTAAAACCATCTTGAGTGAATGTTCAATTGTCGAGGCATGTAACTCAGGAGTTGGTGGCTTTAAACGCTAAAATTAATGTCACTAATTAGAAAAAGCAGTTATTGGTTCATTGTTTCTCACGCCTGCGTGAACAGCTTAATTAGTAAAGTTATTTTTTTTCCAGCGGTCGCGTCGAGATGCGGCTAACTTCGACGCAGAGTTCACCCGCGAGGAGCCCGTGCTGACGGTCGTCCCTGACGATATCGTGCGCACTATCAACCAGGTGAGATTCCCTTGAATCTGTTTGTTTGTTTATAGAGCTCGCTAGCTTATAGAGCTAGATTCCTTTCGACCTGCTTCTTTAGATTGTTAAGGATATTGCAAGGAGCCCACGCTTATTACGCTTATTACTTATAACACAAATACGAGATATAAGCATAATCTAGTGTTACATCCAAGCCGTCTCCACAAAATAAGTAATTCTTTTATGGGGCAATGTATACGGTTCTATAACAAACTTCCCAGCAATATAAGAGAATTGTCAATAAACAAATTTAAAACTACCATTAAAGCCAAATTGTGTAGCAGGGCATATTATAAAGTATCTGACTATATTAATGATAAAAATGCCTGGGATTGAGTCGATCCAATTATAATGTAATTAATAAATTATGTAAATTTGTTTGGATACCAAAAGAGGGATGCCTGAGTTTTTTGGCAGTATTTTTATTAGTGCTCACCTAGTCATGAACTGCACGGTAGGGAAAAAAATTGTGACGATTCCAAACAAATGTAGCCATTTTTACGGAATAAAAAATTTTGACTTTGACTTTGACTTAGGGCAATGCCGTGTGTGTTATTTATTTAGTAATTTAGCTAAAGCATTTGTATGAGTGACTTGAGTTTGCATAAAATAGTGTATGATACTGCACGAACGTAGATATTATATTACTAGTGAGTTTCACACTTTTAATAACACTATTAAAAACCTGAGCTACATTACAATTTGCTAACTAGCACTTATAATATCCATTACTTTGCAGTATCATAAATGTATTCAAATACTACTGTAAGCTAGGGCTGGTTGTCCTTGCTTCCCCAACCTGTATGTGACCGTGCCTTATGCCCCCGCAGGAGGAGTTCCGCGGCTTCTCGTTCGTGAACGCGGACTTCGCCCCGACGCCGGCGCCGGCGCTGGCCTGAGCCCGTGCCGCAGTCCGTACAAGCATCGCCGCCTTGTTCCCCGCGGTTCCACGCCGCCTCTTCTCTCTAGTGTCTAGAATAGGTAGGAGCTCCACTCTCCTGTAGTGTCGCGGTTGGCCGACCGAGTGCTCGACCGTTGGAGTTTAACCGAATAAGTATTTCAGTCGAGTGGTTCAAAATATAGTCGTTAACATATGTATGTATTAGTCTTAAAAATAATTGAAATGATGGGATCGTTTGAAAATTATCTAAAATATATATAAAAATTTTGTACTTTCGTGCTTAATGCTGTAATTGTAATATATTTAATACACACACTTCTCTTCATTTGCAGTTCCAACAGACTGAAACATCGTAATCCATAGCTTTACTGAGAGTGAGACGAATATTTGTGATATATAAATAATAGTAGCACGGCAAGCCTGCCTGAATTGGTTGACAACATGTAAAGCGTCAAATTGGCCCAGCTACGTTGTTTAGAAACGATTTTGGCATTCGCCATGTGCGGTTTGTCAAATGTCACCGCGAGTGTTTCTAGCACGTTATACGGTGTAAGTTTACTGGACATCGTGTTGTGTTGTAGTGCCGTGAAGGTGGAATCGTATTCGTCATGTGTGTTAAAATGTTATAAAAATATAATAGTTCCATATCTTTCAAATTAAATATGATAATGAAAATGTTGATCGTCTTCGTAGGTGATCGTAGACAGACCTTACTGACGTGAAGTCACGTACTTTACAAATTGAGTTTCTACTCGGTTGTCGAATTACTCTGTCATCATGAAAAAACATGATGTAATACTGAAAGTCTCTAACCAGAATATACAATAGAATTTGCTAGTAAAAATTGACGGTTGCATTGCTGAATAACCACTCGATTGAAATACTGAATGGCTGTTCAGTTGTTCAGACTGTAACGAGGCCAATGGTGGGCACCACGGTCATCATCTTCACCCAAGTATGTAATCTGCGGTCACGACCAGTAAGTCGACCCAGCGGGTCGATTCAGTCGGCCAACTATATCTTATTTAAATGTCGTTTCACTCGTGTCGGCTGGATGGTGACGGTCACATTTGACAGCGGATTGTAGTATGTACGGTGGACCGCAAACCAAACTTTTAGACCTTATCTCATCGTAATAGCGAGAGTTTTCTTTGTACCGTGCGGTAGACCGTGCTAATATTGTACAAAAGTTGGTTTGGGTTGCGTTGGGTCGGCCGTTGATGTACTATCCGACACGCGTAAAGCGAGATTTATTCTCACATTAGAAGTACCTCGTCACAGAGTATATTGGACGTTGCCAAATGGTAGATGATCTGGCGTTTATGTTACACGATTTTTTTCTTATGATGTTCTGTCCAGAAGTAACTAGCCAGAGTACTATATATGCCGAGCACCGGGCTGATCTGTGCAATAGTTATAGATGCCATACTAGAGCGCATTGTACGAGGAGCTGGTCGCGAGCGACGGCCGGGTTCTTCTCACGGTTGCGTGTAAAACTATTTTTTTCAGTCGAAAGTGCAAATACTTTCCCATGAGAGAATCGGGCTCTGTATAAATTATGCTATTTTCGGTGAAAACTTGATTTAGATAGGTGTCATGTTCCGGTAACTTCGATTTCGATGTACTTATGTCACACTTTGTACGAAGAGAAGGTTGCCGGCTTGCACGCACCTGTCTCGGACGTCATCACCGGCGACCGCGGGCCTGGGCCGCGCCGCGCCGCGCGAGCGAGCGCTAATAATATGTAAGTGTCGTCTCGTCGATACGACGATGAATATGTTTTTCATCGAGATTACATTACGTAACGATATATTAATCTGATGAGATTAGAGCAATTATCGATTGTTGTAAATATTGAGAAATTTAATGCATACTCGGGTGTAAAGTTTTAGTCGGGTGGGCGTCGGGCGCGATCGGGCCGACCGCACGGCGACAGCCGCCTCGGTCGCGCGGGGGACCGGCCGGCGGCCCGGCGGCCCGGCGGCCCGGCGGCCCGGCGCGTCTCGCGGTGGAAAGATTCAGTAAACCCCATTCGCGTTAGTGGCGTGTCGTCGTTGTGTGAGTGCGTGCCGAGGTGTGCGTGTGTGCGTGGAGTGGACGCACGTTAGGCACGTGGCTGGTTCCTAATTTGTTAGGTTCGTATCTCGCTTCTAGTCCTTCGTTGTGTAGCGCCTCGTGCCCATATTGCAGTATTCTGTGTTTGTACAGGTTATTATTATCTATGTACAGTCGATTTATTCACATTCTGACATTGTAACGACATTCGAGAGCACAGTCAACGATACAAATAATTTATCGCCCTGCTTTTTATTGAAATTTTGATATAGCCGTTTCAAACGACGTGATATGGCGCGATTTAATCCAGATTTTTATTTTTGACTGTACTCGACGAAAGAGAATTTTTGTAAAGTTTATTTTTATTGTAACACTTTTGTGTTGAGATTATTTTTTTTGTATTTTGTTATTTTTGTATGTTTATATTTTTACGAGTACTAAAAGTACAAAAGTTTATCGCGTCCCGCCGGCGGCGCGCGGTCGGTCGGGGTACGCTCGACCATCTGCGACACGATTGCAATCTATTTTCGTTATGTATAGATCGTTTGACGGTCGTGTTTCAATATAAATGTTGTTTTTATGCAGTTATCACAAAAAGTTTGACACTAAGTCGGAATGTTTATAGATTTTCTCCAAGGAAATACAAAATATTTGTTATGCATTCGATTGGTGTACGCGTCATATGCCGGCGGACACGAGCCCAGCAGGCCCCGCCGCGCCCGCGCGAGCCCGTCTGTCGCGGGCCGACAGTATTCTCGTAGTATTATCAGTTTAGTTATAGCGCGATCGAAACCAAAGGTGTTAAGTTTACGTTTAAGTTAATTTATTTTTAGTGGAATGTTGTTTTAAGTTTGTGCGGTGCGCAGACCGCGCGAGCTCGCGGCGGGCGGACACGGCGCCCGGTGTGGCCGGGGAGGGTGGTTTGCAGTGATCCATGCACAAATGTAATGCTTTATGTAGTAATTAGTGTATAAATATAAATAATATAAATCTCTATACGTGTTCGCAGGATATTTACGTGTTGTCATAAATTATCTTATATTTTGTCTGTTTATTTTTTTGTATTGTTATTTTTGTACGAATTTTTTTGTTTGGTGTGTGACTAACTTGGTAGGCGGCGGGTGTTTCTTGACGACGGAAGTCTCAGTGCCATCGATAAGAAATGTGGTGACTCACTTCAACACTATTTTGTGCACGCAGTTACATGCAGAAATAATAATAGCAATATACGGGATGTGTTGCGTTATGTTGGACCGTACACGTAGCGACAAAATAAAAATAGCAGCTGTTATAGACCGGACATGTTTAAACACCGTATACATTTGAAGGTAGTCAATATAAAGACGACGGAGGCTAATGAAAATGCAATACACACGTAATTGTCTCGCAGAGTGTGTCGGACGCCGCATCGATACGACACGAGCGGTGGAGTTCGCCGACATCAGTGTTTATTATATGTCGACGGCGAGCGATCGACACGGTAACGTTGAATTAGTTATTTGTCTAAATGAATCGAAATGGGCCGTAATGATGTTCGTGGTAATTTTGTTCAATTAACTATAGTTGACGATGTGCCGATACACAGAGCAGTGATAGGTCAGCGGCCTACGGTTTCGGTTCCAATCCTTGCGTGGGCGTGTGCCACTAAATTCGTCTTTTCGAATTTATCTACACATTTGTAATTATCACTGGCTCCGCGGTGAAGGGACACGTCGTGACGAAGCCCGCACGTCTAACAAATTATATTTCAAAAAGACGTGCCACTTGACCTAAGAAAGGTCTGACTTTCCGTTCGAGGTGTGGAGGTCTGCCGGCAGTCGTCTAAATCTGTATTTTCGCCAAATCCTTAGGCTTAGGAATCGGAACTCGCCAATGCTAATAGATTAGGAAACGGGATAACGCCGGTAGGTAGAAGAATGCCGTCCTCAAACTGCCGCGTGTCGTGTGTTTGATATTTTACTCGATGTATTATATTATATGAATTATGAATTATAAATGTGTCCATTTAAAGTCCGTAATGTTTATTAAATGATTTGATGCCATACATCCACGAAGGTTGACGCTAATCTCAGTATATACCCAGAAATATGTTTGATCTGTTAAATATCATAGAATGTTCTTTATGGTCATATTTAAAGTCCGCATAAAACTTGTTCCTCTGTTGATATAGATTTTTGTTAATTTAGTAAAAGTCGTATGCGCCAACGGTGTGGACGGGAGTGCCGACGAGGTCGGTGTGCGGAGTTGAATGATTTTTTATGTAATATGAAACAACTAATGGACTGCTGTCTGTAATATTCGTTCTTTCGTAAGAATATTAAGTATCCCGTTGGTTGTTTTGGTCGTGACCTCGAGAAGCCGATCGAGTGTCAAGAGCGGAGTCGTTCGTTTCGTTATTGAAGTCGAACACACTTCACGATGAAGGAAAAGATATCTCCAAGTGAGAACTGGTTTATTAATGGCGGAAACTCACAAATTAGTTTGGAACCTGTGAATTAAATTTTCGCAAAATAACGTATGAATCTACCAACCGTTGAGAATTGGTTGCCAACAACTTAAAATAGTGTATACTTGTGATAAGTGTATTTTTGACAGTGACATCGTCGCTACGTCGACTCGCGTTACTACAGTGATGAACATGCGCCCCAATTTTTTTCCCCCTTTTATTTAGACAAATAATGAAAGTTACTTTGTTCGGAATACACTTCGTGTTGATACATTTTTTGTACAGTCTACTACATTTTATTATTTAGGTTAATCAAAAATATTGTAAAGTTGCCAATATCTTTGAAAACTTGACACATTTGAAGGAGGGAGAGACTAACGCATATTTTGCAACTGTTTTTTTTCCAAACGGGTCATAGTCAAGTTTCTGTCGTAAAAGCCCGAAAATACCGTACCTTGGGGAGCTCAGTATGCGAGAATTAGTTATTACGATTGATGCAAGAGTAATTTATCTTATTGTCTTACATAGTTTTACAAACACGTCAAAATGAGCAAGTAACACAGTGTGCACATAAACAAAATATCCCGTCGTCGATAAGTTCGCGTCGCGCCCCTCGCGTAAGTTTCAACCGACTATTTTACTGTTCTTTGTGTAGGTACATATTTTGTATTGAAATCAACAGCGCCTCTATCGGGACATTCCGTAAACTGATTTCAATACAAATACGCAACCGTAGTAACGGAATCGATTGATTGCAACTTACACTGGGGCTCCGAGCGGGTCCCTGTTGGAAGTGTAGTTGAATATATGTGCCAGTTTGTTTTATGACATGGCGCATACTAATATACAAAGTGGCCAGCGGCAGCCTCGCGCCTGTTGTTAATTTATTCTATCATCTCATAGTCGTGTGTTTAAATGTGTTTTGTTTACGCAGTTCGCTACTGTTCGTGTGTGAGTGTGTGGGTGTTTGTGTGTGCGCGATAACGCGTTGCGTTTTTGTCTAAGTGTTGTAGTTGCGACGCGACGAGTTTGTCGGCTAGAACCTTATCGGCTACCATTAGTGTTGATCGTCATACATTCGAAGTGCCCCGTTTCTTGGTTTATTTTAGTTTTCTCAACTAACTTAGGCGACTGTACTGTTCGGCAATTTGGAGGAAGATGAGTATTTGACGCATAATAAGGCGATAATAATGTTATAAAAAAATAACTAAATGAATTAATTGTTGAATGAACGAAAGATAGACTTACACTCTCATGATTATCGGTGATCAAAATGCTTAAGCAGTTTTTTAACGCAGGTTTCAAATAAAACACCTGTGGGTCTCTAAATATGTATTTGTTTGCGATGTGACACTAATATTCTCATTGAGTGGCCATTTGATGCTGAGGTATGGCCGCGCGGTTGATCGTCGCTGTCCGTTCTGGAGTAACTAGCCTCGGCCGCGGAGGGTCAAAAGTAGATTGGTTTTTGGTTCTTAATGCAATGCGATAAGGTCTTAAATTTGCGTATCTATTTTCGCAGTCGATTGAGTATACGTCCAACTACGTTCAATTTTAGATCTTATTTTTTTAGATCAAAATCCGTTCGCTCGGATAATGATGAAATGCTGACAGATTGATATCGTTTCATATCTACCAAAAACGACCCTTCCTTCGTTATATATATATACAAATAAACGCTGGAAACGGACGCTTTTGGTTTTAGTTGTTGTGTCACAAAGTGATCAAATTCACCTGGCGGAGTGCGTTCGGCGTGCTCGCCCGCGGCGCAACATACACATAACAATGTTAGTCTATAGAAAGCGAGTTATGAAATATTGTCACTAAATGAGCGAACGGTTGTATTACTTAGGAACCAGATTTTTTTTGTCTACATATTGTGCGCCGTTCGCCCCCGGCGACGTAGGTTTTATAAAGGCCAAGTGCAGTTTTATTAATTGGCCTGTTAAATTGGAATAAGAGCCAATTTTTCCATAGAGCAGTTGGACTAAGTCCAATTGTTTCGCTGAGAGCCGACGCCCGCTGCCGCGGTCACGTCGGGGAGCGAGCGTTCATTCCCGAAGCGCGAGCGTGTTATTGCCGACCTCGACAACGTCAAAGTTTTTGAAATGTTTTTTAATATTTTGATATTTTACATTTAGTTATTTGATTAATGAGTGTAAAATAAATTTAGCATTTATTGTACACTTATTAAAATATTCGTCAAACTGTTTAATAAAATAATAGCTGTTAATTAAAGTAGTACAATTGTAATTGTAGTGTTGGGCGCATTGCTATCGCTATGTATACATGTACGGACAGCACAATGATTATATATATATATATATATATATATAGAAATTGAACCGCACTATACCATACATCACGTTATAGATAATGTACGTTAAAATATGCTATTTTTACTTGACATATTAATATTCTGAACATACAAATAGAGTTTTATAGATAAATTGGTGACAGCCCATTAGTACAAGACTCGTAAAACTTAGTTAAACTTGGTAACGATGTCGGTGGAATGTCAACTGATACTGTTGTAAGCGATGGTCGTACATGAACAGTAGAGATGAATATCTATGCCTGACTCGATCTGGTCGGTCCATATGTGGATATGTTCAAGCGAGACACGACTAAAGGTAGAATGACCTTACAAATTTGTGAAACATCACATTTAGTGTTCTGAGCAAATTTGATAATGACGGGAAAAGCTGTTTTTTTAAAGCTACCAATGAATGCGCGCTGTTGTCAGTAGTTTAAATTTTGTTCAAATCACACTATGCAAATTTATAAATGTGAATCTGGTATCACATGAGCACTGGCTCAGAAAAGAGCTGAGAAGATGAATGGGGATGGCGGCGATAACTTGCTGTCAGTGTTTATACTAGTTAATACAGAAGCCGTAGTTACAGGTTCGTGTTCAAATAGTTTCAGTTGATAATCGACCCTATGGAATTGTTATTGTTCCCTTGTACCGAATTTGAATATGTTTATAAATAATACAACATGTGGCTCGAATGCTTTGCTATATCAAATATAGCTTTCGAATGTTTGTATTTTTGAGAATTTGTAGTCTAAGACTATTGAGTCTGCACTCACCAAGCATAATATTATTAACTAGACGAATGTTCGTTTTCTGCTTCGCTCGTGTTCGGCTCGAGTCTAAAAAGTATTTGAGCCACTTTTGTTGTTGATATTTTTAGGATAATATGCACCAATGCTCCTTTCTTTCTGCTCCATTTAATTGAAGCTGTTACTACCTTCGTAAGGTCACCATGTTGGCTTATAGAACCAATATACTTTTTTTAACACGACCGAAAATGGTTATTGCATTTGCAAAGTTCATTTCTTAATCTTCCATTTTTATAGTGTTGTGTTTATATTTGATGGGGCTCTATATGAATGGGATGTTTTTTGAGACATATTTTCGGGGTATATTTTGCACATTGTTGGCTAATGCAATATCGTGTATACATTTGTATTTGATTGGTGTTGGTGTGTATTATCCAATGTATGTGTTATGCGAAATAGCCCTAGATTTTTTTAGTAGTATTTCGGTTGAAACAGGCGTAAGAATATCTGTCACCAACTGTGCCAAATATCCTCAACTGACAGGTGCAACGGAGGTCGGTCATCTGAAAGTTAACATGAAAACATAATATATTTTTTTGTTTATATTAATAACTGAAGGTGAACGCCTGTACTCAAGCCAAGTCGCCAAAGATTACGACTAATTAACAATTGCTGTAAATAAATACCTACACGGTAGTACTAGTCGCGCGTATTCTTATTAAACCATAAGGAAGATACTAATGTAATTACCTAAAATATGTTATCTAGAGCGAAGTAGTCAAGTTACTTGCATTTATTAAGAGAAAAAAGGAACATTGACGTCCGTGGCTTATTATTATTTATGAACATAATAAATGATAAATAATTAAATTATAATCTCGACAATTTGATAGTTGTACAAAAAGGTCTTCGCGTGGCCCCGTCTTTACGCGCCGACCGTGTATTTCGATATTATTCTGAATAAACGTCTGTATATTTATGTCCCTACATTATAATTTATCAAAACAATACTCATCTACCTCTTAATGAAATGGTACCTGCGTTAGTTCCTGTTTATAGTTCAACACAGTATCAGGTGACCGGCCGCCGTCCATAATACATTGTAGCTATTGATAGCTTGTACAGCTGGCATAGGGCGATAGTGTACTGCGTCCGTGTACGTCTACTGCTTACGAATTACTTACATTCTTGTTGAGAATTCCAAGATGACATATTTGTATGTTCACTCGAACTTGGTTTACACTACCGTGCAGTACTAGCATTCTAACGAGTTGTAATATGTCATGATTTTTTCATTCATAAAGCTTAAATACACTGATGACATACTGAACATAGTAAGAATGTGAGAGATTCGTGACAATGGAGATGCCACATGATTGTACATTTTTATAATATTCAATACATATGCAAAGACTCACCCATCACGACCAAATTGGTCGTATTTTATCAGAAGGTAACGGCAGGAGCCCTGGGTACCGGGGACCGTACATTAGGATAGCTATGAGTCTTATGGTTCTCTTTACCTACCCCGAAAGGGACCTGCCGTGAAGATATGCTTACACTATAGTATTTAGTTAGCCGACTAGTTCATGTTGGTCGGCACTGTCGTGAACGTTGGTATTGTACTCCGGGGAGATTTGTGTTAATTGATTGATAGAAAGAAATTTGTGCAAAAGACTCTGTTGAGTCGCACGAGACGTGAGTAGATTCCTCTGTAACTATTGCGTACATAAATATGGAAAAAAATACTGTTTCTTGTGCTCTATATAAACTTTGTGTATGTTTTGGTTTTTGTTTGGAAGTACGACAGGCATGTACATAATGATTTTAATATTATATTGATGGGGATTATAAATTTAACGCTTTTCTGTTGTGTGATAAAAATAATAAATGATATGAGTCATAATAATGTAGTAAGGTAAGGGAGTTAGTGTGTACGGTGGGTGGCCTGTCGGCGGCGCGCACGGCGTGCGCAGCGTGCGCTCGCGCCGTGAACGTACCCGCGGTACAATCAGGTGGCCGCTCCGGGCTCCGGGCGCGGCCTCGCTACGTGCGCTCGTTGTCCAATAACGTAACGAATACTGTTCGATGCCATTTATTGTAAGTTACTCGTAACGACTGGACATATCACGCTATTTTCGTTAATTGCTCGATATATTTTATGATGATACAGTATCTCCGCTATTGTTATATGTCCTGTGTCAAACATAGCACGTTGTAAAGCGGGCTCGGTTGCAACTTTCACACGGTCACCGGGACTCAGCATGTTTCAGTGAGATTTTTAAATGTTAATGTTTTAGTCATTCTAACTGTACGCGTAATTATGAATGTAGTTTAATTATATATAGTTTAATAAGTTATACTAACGTAGGTCGTCGATAAGTGTTTGTTTTGCAAATTAACAATATTTCAAGTTAAGAGCCTTGGAGACTTTACCGCGATGTTAAAGTTGCTATTAATGGCGTTAACTAAATTATAATCAATATTAAAGTCCAGGCAGTCGCATCGCCCCTCGCCGGGCCATTCCTTGAAATATTTTTAATTGTTTCATTATCACCTAACACACATTGCTTCCGTGGAAGTTGCAAAGGAGCCGTGTATGTTATTTTGTACTCATTTTACGGGATTTTATATAAATATATTTTACGCTTCCCAGAGGTGTTAAGCCAAAGAGTGGTATAATATTGTACAAAGCGGCTTTGAGCCTTTTTTGTTGTTTATTAGTTGAATATGTCTTGCCAGGCGGTCCGCGCCGGCCGCGCGAGGGGCACTCTCCCAGTGTGAGGTATCTTTTGATAAGTATATTAAGTTTTAATTATTATGTACGTGCAATTTTGTGTTACTCCCGATTGTTATTTGACATTTGTAAATGTAGAAATGTTTATGTCCAAATGTTGATCGATTCGTTTCGGTCCGCCAGCTTAGGTTCGAATCTGGCGCGTGTGTTAACACTGCGGATATAGCTGTCCAGTGATGAGCTATGGAATATTGATTGTAAAGTGTAGGTGAGTAACAAACTAAAGCGGAGGGGACATTCGCCAGCTTCGAAACGATACGTATTTTAGTTGCGTGCGTCGTGAAGACGTGACACGTTCTCGAAGGCGGCCGTCCGCTCTCCGCCGTCGTCGCTAGTCAGTTTCCAACGATTATGTTGTAGCAGAGTGTACCTCGCACTGCAGCCTCGTATGTTTACATTGTGTTAATTAATTGTAGCTAACACAGAGGATATGAGATCTGTTGGATAG
This sequence comes from Pyralis farinalis, assembly GCA_947507595.1. NCBI lineage: Eukaryota > Metazoa > Arthropoda > Insecta > Lepidoptera > Pyralidae > Pyralis > Pyralis farinalis. The sequence goes on along the minus strand of OX382278.1, from coordinate 632,428 downwards.
ATGGCCGGGGGCTGCGGCCCGCGCCGCCTCCACTCACGGCGGCGACTTTCACGATAAAAACTAAATGTGATAAAAGGATACAGATGTAAAATTCTACAGAGTATGTGCGAAAATAACGCTGTTTTTGGCACTCGTGTGAAGCTTTCATGTTTTTAGAAAAACATGAAACAAGTCTGTCAGTTATCGAAGGTCGAGTGGAGACTACGCGCGCCCGCGGAGCGCCCGGCCACAGATGATTACTATTTGTTATAATTCACACAGATTACACATTAGCTGAGTAAATTAATGCATATAATATAGTTTTATGATGAGATAAAATATGTATATGTAATCCTACATGTCTATTAAATCGATGAAAATAGTTTATATGGATACATTTTATTTGAACACACCTGCGATCTCTGCCTCTGTGCAGAGATCGAGTCCCCGGCGTCAAGGGAGGGAGTAAGCATATCGCAGGACCGCATCATAATAATAATAATAATAATAAAAGAAATTTTATTCATCTGTACAAAAACATTGTCTGCGACCAATGACATTATTACACAGTGCACGAATATATAGTAGCCGTTACATTCACATAAACGTATTGTACAGATAAAGAGGTAAGAGCCTCAGCGGTACCGCTGTTTTTCAGTCTCTGCCTTTGTTTGTTGACACACCGCCAGTATAGACGCTGCACATGTAGGTACCAATAAATACCACATGTTTTTAAACCTAAAAAAGATGACAATAAATTCAATAAAAAGTTATGTCTTTGATGACACTGGAGCTTCTATTCAATGAAACTCTTGAAGTTCAACTTAAAACTTCTTTAATAAAATATTTAAATACATTATTTGTGCACTGTCGTACAAACGACTGCAAGGCGAGATGGCGAGTGGGAAATAAAAATGTATGATGGTAGATTCACAATAATATGCGCCTCAGCTATTGAATAGCAACACTTTCATGTTTGCATCTTCGTGCCTACATTATTGTCAGGCTTTAACATCTTCACCCCCGTTGAAAGGCTCCATGTCTTTCAACCTTCCAGTTCCCTATCAGTGGGAAGAGGGCACAAGCGCACCAAAGCTCGTCGTACGCAGCCTCGAGTTGTGTTTATATCTGCTACACGAGATACTCCGTCGGGTCCCGGAAATAGGCGTACCACTCGCCCCAGGCGCCAACATAATGGAGGGAGATGATCTTCCTGCAGCAAAACTAGGTCGCCGATGTTCAATTTAGTTAAATTCGATTTCCATTTGGTACGTTGTTGCAACTCGACTACGTATTCCCTTTGCCACCTTTGCCAGAAATGTTGCCGGATCTGTTCTAGGCGTTCGTATCGTTGGAGTCGACTAGGGTTCTTCTCTTCCAATGCAGGTGTTGGCAATGCAGAAAGAGGTCTTCCAATGATGAAGTGCCCTGGGGAAAGGTATAGGTAGTCGTCGGGGGAAGAGGATAATGGACACAAGGGACGACTATTGAGAATCGCTTCCACCTGCGCAAATAATGTAGTAATTTCTTCGAATGTGAGATGACTATTACCCATAACGCGCCTTATATGATGCTTGGCAGATTTGACACCAGCCTCCCAGATACCACCAAAGTGAGGAACGTATGCTGGGATGAAATTGAATTTGAAGCATTCTTGAGTTGCAAATTGAGATAGAGGTTGTTTTTTTATCACACTCTTCACCTACCTGCCAAAGACATCTGGTGCTCAAATAACTAGCACTTGCTGTTCCGTAAGTGACTGTATTTAATCGCAATGTTTTGACTGGCGACCGTGACAGGACATCAAAAAAGAGGAATCAAAAATCCGCCGTGTAACGTTTCGTCGTAGTCACTACGTCACACTCGTCGAAACCCAAGATATACTTACATCGCAGCATTTGGAGAAGAGGGATTGGATCCAACATCAATAACCATCTGCTGGAGTTGGTCAGTGATGCAGCTAAAGCCTCGCACCGCTCCGCAGTATGCCGAAAATATGAGCTAAGTGCCATTCCTTTGTTCTCCCTACACACATACAATATTCCTAATCTACTTAGTATACCACTTTTAATTCATTTCATATTCTAAAGTACCATAATACCTATCTATAGAGAATCGCTTCTGCATGTATATGGTAATGTAAGTACGATCAAAAATTCCACAATTTTCGAACGAAATATTTCTTTGTATTTCTATCAAAATACAAACCAAACACATAGGTCATTTATTAATACGTAATCATAATTAATTATAGGCATATATAGTGGAAATTATGCCCATTTACGCGTAATTCATGCTCAAGTGTGAAATTGCATCATCTTTCGCGCTTACCTACATTTTTGTTTTACTAGTCGAATGTTCGTACCTCAGAGCAACTAATATAATAAATGCTACCACATATGACGAATAGATTTCAAACAATTATTTTTCTTTCCATTTAGGTTTCTCTCTGCCTACCCCGCAAGGGATTCGGCGCGGAGTTATAGATATATAGTTTTGGTGGCATATGAGTTTCCATAATAGCGTTGCAGCTCCGTTGTTTTGCTTTATCGATAAATTTATCGATTTTAATAAATATTTTTTTTTTTATTAATGCTTAGTAAGGGTATAATATCTATCTGTTGTTATTTATTCATATACCTCTTGGGTGGCAAACAATAATAAGTGTGCACCCCGCCTGATGGTAAGCAGTTGCCCATGAACATTTGCGATACCAAACGTATCATTTGTGCGTTGCCATATCTGTAAAGGCCTGTTTGCACCGCCTTTTACGGAACTTCGAGCTATAATGACCCTCTTGTTATATTTCGCTGTTTTCAACCCATAACGCCGAACATTCCAGGTTTGCATTACTGCTCCCACACGGCGTAGCTTGTTGATGGTGCTGCCTATGCCAGTTTCTACGCGCAGCAAGTACAGCGCGCTTAGCAGGTTGCTACTTGAGTGAGGAACGTGAGCATTTAAAACCATATAACTATTTTTGTTTGATGACTTCATTCTTTCTTTGATTTCATAACGCGAACTTAAATCCTTACTATATTAATACTAGTAATATTACATAGTTCATCGATACGAATATTTCTTTTTTTTCTTACAATTTCATTTAATATTTTTACTATCCCATCGTTGTTATAATGACGACCACGGAAAAATCTGAGATCTCCTTAAAGGAACTTATTATAAAACGTAGTTCAATTAAGGGACAAATAACTAAATTCAAAAAGTACCTAGATAAATTTACTAATCAGTCGAAGCTATCAAATATTGAAATGGCTGAACTAACTCTTAAAATGGGAAAGTTTGAGTGCTTGTCCGCCAAATTCGATGAATTGCAGAGTGAGATCGAGGTCTTAAATTCTCAAAATATACAATTTGAAATAGATGAGCGAGATACTATTGAGCATGATTTGATTATTTGTATTGCCACTGCAAAGACATTAATTGAACAACATACGATTATCCAAACTGAACAAAGACGTGAATCTGTCTTTCACGAAACTCAGTGTGATCTCCATCATCAAAATGCGAGCTTTAAGCTCCATGAGCTACAAATTGCAAATTTTAATGGCTCAATATTTAAGTGGCTTGATTTTCGTGACACGTTTGTAAATCTTATTCACAATAATGAGCGTATCCCGCCTATCCACAAATTTCATTATTTAATTTCTTACCTGGAAGGCGACGCTGCGCGCATTATTTCAAATCTTGAAGTTTCATCTGCTAATTACAATGAGGCATGGAAGTTGCTTAGGGATCGGTATGATAACAAAAGATTGTTGATTGATCACCACCTCAATTCTTTATTTAACGTACATCACCTCACTCGCGCGTCAGAAAAATCGTTGAGGTTTCTTGTTGACCACGTTACTAAAAACTTACGCGCACTGGCCACTTTAGGCCAACCCACTGATAAATGGGATGTGTTGATAGTTTTTATGTTGTCATCTAAGTTAGACGCTCATACTCTTGTGAAGTGGGAAGAACTACGCCACACCTTCAGTGACTTTCCTACTTTGGACCAATTTCAAAAATTTTTAATTGATCGGGCGGATGTTTTGGAAGCCTTGAACCGAAACAAAAACGATAGTAACGTTCTAAAAAATCCCCAACCATCGTCACGTTATTCTTCTGCCTCTAGTCACAACAATTATAATAAACAAGATCGAGCTCCCTTTTATAAGTCGTTTGCTAGCTCGAGCCAAGAGAAACTAAGGGAGAATTCTTATAACTGTCTTATCTGTAGCGAAAATCACAGAATTTACGACTGTCCTACCTTTAAGGCAAAGGGCATCAACGAGAGACTATCAGATATCACTAAATATAAATTATGTGGTAATTGTTTGCGTCAGGGCCATCGAGTGTCTGATTGTCGTTTAGGACCCTGTCGCGAATGCAAGAAAAAACACAATACTCTATTACACAAACCATCTACATTGAAATCTAATGATGCAATAGATCAATCAACAACAGTCACAAATTTTACAAAACAAAATACTAAACAGGTGCTTTTATCAACAGCATTGATTCAAGTACTCAATCCTAACACTAACAAAAGTGCCAAGGTACGTGCCCTACTAGATTGTGGCAGCCAAAGTTCATTTATTACTAAATCACTAATGCAAAAATTATCTCTAAAATCATATCCTATAAATACGCTAAACATTATTGGAATCGGCAACCATTCAACATCTAAAGTTGAAGAAAGCTGTATTACCAAACTAAGTTCTATAGATCAATCATACCATGTCACTCTTTCTTGTCTAGTTTTAGAAGAGTTAACTGGTGAGCTTCCAAAAGCTCCAATAAACACTCAACAATTAAAGATACCTGAAGGTATACTCTTAGCAGACCCCACCTTCAACCAGCCATCTCCGATTGATATTTTGATTGGAGCCGATATTTTTTGGGATGTCCTAGGTTGTCAACAACGATCCCTAGGTCCTAATAATCCTAAGTTACAATATTCTAAGTTCGGTTGGTTAATTGCTGGGCCTATAAACACAAATCATAAATACACTCGAAACCATATTCATTGCAACCATGCTACAACAAAATATACAATTCATGATATGGAAATAAATAAAGCACTCTCGAAATTCTGGGAGATTGAAGATGTTCCACAAAGGACCACTTTAAGCAAAGGCGAAGAATCTTGTGAGAAACACTTTTTGTTAAATACAAAACGATTAGATTCAGGCAGGTTTTGCGTTAAACTGCCGTTACTAGATTCACCCACCTGTCTGGGTAATTCTTACTATCAAGCAAAAAAACGATTATTGAGTTTAGAGAAACGTTTTAAAAGAGATCCTACTTTAAAATACGAATATGTAAAGTTTATGGATGAGTACGCTCAATTGGGTCATTTGTCTGAATCCGCCATAGTCAATCCTAATCCATCTTATTTTTTAGGACATCATCCTGTCTTTAAAGATAGTAGTGAGTCCACTAAACTGCGAGTAGTTTTCGACGGCTCTGCTCCCACTTCTTCTGGTTACTCTGTCAACGACATCCAAATGGTAGGCCCAAACTTCCAAGACTCCCTTTTCTCCATATTGGTCAGAGGTAGACACCATAAATACATCTTAACTGGCGACATCGAAAAGATGTATCGTCAAGTACGGGTCCATGAAGACGACTGTGATCTGCAGCTGATTTTATGGAGGGAAGACGAGTCTCAGCCAATCAAAACATTGCGATTAAATACAGTCACTTACGGAACAGCAAGTGCTAGTTATTTGAGCACCAGATGTCTTTGGCAGGTAGGTGAAGAGTGTGATAAAAAAACAACCTCTATCTCAATTTGCAACTCAAGAATGCTTCAAATTCAATTTCATCCCAGCATACGTTCCTCACTTTGGTGGTATCTGGGAGGCTGGTGTCAAATCTGCCAAGCATCATATAAGGCGCGTTATGGGTAATAGTCATCTCACATTCGAAGAAATTACTACATTATTTGCGCAGGTGGAAGCGATTCTCAATAGTCGTCCCTTGTGTCCATTATCCTCTTCCCCCGACGACTACCTATACCTTTCCCCAGGGCACTTCATCATTGGAAGACCTCTTTCTGCATTGCCAACACCTGCATTGGAAGAGAAGAACCCTAGTCGACTCCAACGATACGAACGCCTAGAACAGATCCGGCAACATTTCTGGCAAAGGTGGCAAAGGGAATACGTAGTCGAGTTGCAACAACGTACCAAATGGAAATCGAATTTAACTAAATTGAACATCGGCGACCTAGTTTTGCTGCAGGAAGATCATCTCCCTCCATTATGTTGGCGCCTGGGGCGAGTGGTACGCCTATTTCCGGGACCCGACGGAGTATCTCGTGTAGCAGATATAAACACAACTCGAGGCTGCGTACGACGAGCTTTGGTGCGCTTGTGCCCTCTTCCCACTGATAGGGAACTGGAAGGTTGAAAGACATGGAGCCTTTCAACGGGGGTGAAGATGTTAAAGCCTGACAATAATGTAGGCACGAAGATGCAAACATGAAAGTGTTGCTATTCAATAGCTGAGGCGCATATTATTGTGAATCTACCATCATACATTTTTATTTCCCACTCGCCATCTCGCCTTGCAGTCGTTTGTACGACAGTGCACAAATAATGTATTTAAATATTTTATTAAAGAAGTTTTAAGTTGAACTTCAAGAGTTTCATTGAATAGAAGCTCCAGTGTCATCAAAGACATAACTGGTTAAGTATACGTTTTTTGAAGCCGCCCGAGGGCCACTGACTGAGCTTAACGACTGTCATCTATCAACAACAGCCGGAACCGACGGCTTAACGTGCCCTCCGAAGCACGGATAAACTCGAGATAGAGAAGCCCATCCATAGACAGGCTGCAACGACGCCGTCGAGCTCTCTTCGTAATAATTTTATTGTAAACTTAATGTACAACAAAATTATTACGAGTGTCGAATCAAATGAAGGTCAAATATTATTTTAGATACTCCAGGTGGAACTGGAAAAACCTTCGTAATCAATTTATTTTTAGCGGAAATCAGAAATACCCGCGGCATTGGCTTGGCTGTGGCTTCTTCGTGGACCGCAGCTACACTGCTTGAGTGTGCTCGAACTGCTCATGCTACCTTTAAGTTACCACTAAATCTAACAGCTGCTGATACTCCCATGTGTAATATATCTAAACAAAGTAATTATGCTGAAGTATTAAAAAATACAAAAACAATTTTGTTGTTGTTGGTTTTGTTGCCCGGAGACTTTGGACAAACTCTGACAGTAGTGCCAAAAGGACCAGAGCTGATGTAGTGAAATCGTGTCTCAAGAAATCTACTTTGTGGCCTCAGATTAACATCGTCAAGCTTTCGAAAAATATGAGGGACACTCGGCGACGGCGATTATCCGACACTTCACGGAATGATAACCACTCCGGAAAAGTTGTGCACAGTTGTAACTATGGTTCAGGACTTTATAACAAATATTTATCCAGATATTGCTCATATTCACGATAATCCTGTGGGATGGTTGTGTGGCCCTGCCATACTGAATCCGAAAAACGACCAAGCGGCGGTTATTAATGACACTGTTGATGTCTTTTGAGGAATAACAAATGGTCCCTATACAATTCGATAGACACTGTGATCAACACAGATGACGCTACGAATTATTCTGTTTAATATCTGAATTCATTGAAACCACCGGGTCTACCATAGCATAGACTTATTCTGCGTGTAGGCACTCCTATTACGTTGTGAAATTTGAAGCCACCGAAACTTTGCAATGGAACTGGGCAGAAAGAAAAGAAAGGCTTTGGCCTTACATCGCAATATAGTGGAAGCCACAATTTTAACTCTGTGTGCGCAAGGGGATACTGTATTTGTACCACGAATCCCTTTAATTCCGAACGATTTTTTTTATGTAATTAGATTGGCATGCGACCGCTTGCCAATCTAATTGAGAGAGAGGTGCACACAACTTTTGTACTCGAACAAAGTTTCCCTCTGGTGAATCGATCGATCTTCCGTTTGAATTTAAACGATTGCAGTTTCCCCTCAAAGTCTGCTTTGCATTGACTACAAACAAGTGGCAAGGTCAGACTCTCAAATTTGTGGAAATAGATTTGAGAGAAAACTGCTTTTCGCATGTACAGCTCTGTGTAGCTTAGTCACGCGCAGTGGCTAGGTGGTTCTAGTACCTACTAACATATTAGTGAAGAATATTGTCTACAAAAAAGTTTTGTAGATAATATTGTTAAAAGTATGCAATTTTATTAAACGTTTGTAGCTAAAACTTACTAATTAAGATTAGATTTAACGCGAGCGATGCCGCGAGCTACAGCTAGTCAAATTACATTGTCTATTGTAGATATACATGTTCTATATATCTTCATTCTAAGTACTTTGCTGCGCGGCAGGCGGGGAGAACCTAGAGACACATGACTGTTCCATGAAGGAAGTATTAGGATACTTCCTCCCTGAGGTGAGCCAATATGCCGGATATTATGTAATAACTCAATTCACCGCTACAGATCGAGGAACAAAGCAGCTCTTATTGGTTAGATCGCGGATAGACATCGCGGCAATTGTCGGCATATTGGTTAAAATATTCTCCTGTTGGTTTTAGGCACAAAATTTTTTGTTTATTGGTTTTGTTCCGCCATACCACACGCGCTTCTTTAATATTCATAACCATTTTTATGTTGCGACCCACGAAAAAGCCAAAAAGTTAAGTAAAAAGACTTATCAAATTATAAAAATATGTACATACCGCGCTATTTTATCAGCTATACGTTATATTAGCCTTCACTGATTTTAACCTGCGGTGTACTTGCACGAACTTGTCAAATAAGCCGCTTGCGCATCCCGTGGCACATACGCTAGGACAGGTTCCTACAAGTTAATTGCCTTGTTATAAAAACAATAGGACGCGAGGCCGAGCTTCTTTGTTATTTACATTTTTAGGGAAGCAAGTACATACCACAACTATCTTATCTCACTCACTCAGTGTTTAATTTTTATAAAAAGAAAACAGTAAAAAGTTAAATTAAAATGGACAAATATGTGACAAAACGAAATGCTCCTTCTACGTCTGATGTAACGGTGAAGAAAAAGAACAGTTAAGATATTATGCCGCACGTGGAATGGACGCGCTGCTTTCTTCACAGATACGCGCTTGCCACAAAAAAGATGCCGAACAATTTACAAAATGTTTTATCACAAGTTGTTAAAATTGTTAAATTTATTAAAAGCCGAGCCGCCGTTACAAACTAGACTGCTTTCCACACTCTGCGAATAAATGTGCGTCAAGAACCATTCCCTGCTTTTCCATATTGAAGTGAGATGGTTGTCGCGTGGAAAAATTCTTACAAGGCTTTTTGAATTACGAGATGAATTAAAATTTTTTTTTACAGATATAAATAGTTCATTTTTCAGTTCACGTAATCGTAAGAATAACATGCTACGTCTACAACGCCTGATGATGCCTCGAGGAGAGGCGAAACACGTGTCACAGTCGACGACCAGGTCAGTCGTGGCAGCGACGGTGGTGGTGGGGGCATGCGGATTCTGTTCCAGATGGCGGACGACCGCAGCAGCCGAGGGAGAGACTACCGGAGCAGCCATGGCAGCGTCGGCATGTTGCACTTACTAACAGTAGTGGGTGGGTGCCGGCCGGCGCTAGGCCGCATGAACTAATTGGTAAAAGGTTAGATCAAATTGCATGTAAAATTGACTTTCGCAAAATAACGCCTGAATCTATTAACATTTGAATGACTTAAATACGATTTTACAAGGCCGTAGCAAAAATATTTTAGATACTTTTGACAGATAAAGTCAATGCTTTATCAAAAAGCTTAGTATTTGGATTATACGCCTCGAAAAACGAAATTTTGGAGCATTTACTGCATCTTCTGATTATATTAACAAAAATTCAGTTACTGGCCGCCTGTTGGAGAGCATGAAGACGTATTTAGGTGAACTGAAAACTCAGTTACCTACTAGAATATTTTCCAAATGACAATAATGATTTATCGAAAAGATGAGTTCTCAATCCGTTTGATGACAATATTGTTGCAACTGCCCAGTTACGAAATGACACTCACAATCAACTCATTAAACTATCGGCTGATAAAACTTTACAACTGGCATTTTTATCTCAAGATTTACATAAATTTTGTCTTGCACGACGACGTGAGTACGGAAGCCTAGTAACGGAAGCTTTGAAAACATTTATACCCTTTGTTGCTTTTTACTTATGCGAAAAAGGTTTCGTGTCTATGATGGCTTTGAAAACTAAATACAGAAATCGTCTGTTATCACTCGAAAATAATTTACTTATGAGTGTTTGCAAAGATGATCCACGTATAGAAATACTTTTAAGTGAGAAACAATGCCAAATATCGCATTAATTAATTAATGTTCATGATTAATCATTTCATTGAAATAAAGTAAGCTGTAAGTTTATTTTTTCATGTTATTTATTACATCTTAATATTTAGTTTTATAACACTACACTAAAATTCATTCCTTTATAAACAAATTTTTTGTTCCTATATGTAGTTTGTATTTATTATTTTTCAACAGACTGCAATCCCCTTTAAAAACAAACTCGACCTCCCCAAGGGTCGCGCCACCCCGTCTGAGAAACGATGTCGTAGCCTATACACACTTGGAACATCAGGGACATCACTCGTACATTGGCGATCCTTCAAATACCTCTTGACGAAACCCATGTAGTCTCTTGAATTTTCTCAAGGGACATGAATTTCTTTCCATACCCAAACGTTTCTCGGCGGAAAACTTCTCTAAAATCACACAGTTCGCGACACTGTGCTTTCAGTCTGAGAGAATGAATTCCCTGCCAACTATTGTTAAGGCCTAAGGGTACCTAAACTCATCTCTGAACGGATACACAGTCCTAGGTAATATAATATCTCAGTCTTTGGTCCGAGCTGAGATCCTGTATTGAGCGTACCAAGTTCTTGGACGGCAGCGTGACCTTCGCCGGACCTCGCTCCTGAAACTGAAACTTGGCTTCCAATGTTGTAAACAAAAAGTAAAATGTCTGCAAGATATCCTTATTATAAGTTGCAACCGACTTTTTACTATGTACATAATGTCTGTTGCTCAAAACTAAGATAAGCCAGATTACTATGCTTGCTAGAACTTCTGCCCGGGTCTTCTCAAAGCGAGAAATCTTTTAAAATCTCTTTTTGGGATAATGATTGGCAACACACAGAGTTTACTACGCGCAGACAGGAGATTTTGATCATTGACATATACAAATACCTGTGGGCAAAAATGAGAAAACTTATGTTATCCATAGATTTTTAAAGTTTTGCGTAGCTAAAGTTTAGTGTCGCAGTCCGCTCCGAATGAAGTGGTATGTACCGCGGCGGGTCGGAGTCACCGCCGCGCCACCGTGGAGTCGAGCTCGGCAACCATAGAGTAAATAAAGGCAATAGGTACAATTCATATCTCCAATGGACGGTCGTATGATTTGATAGCAGCAGCAATCTTAAATAGCATCTAATGAGTAATGGGGAGGAGTGAGTACAGCGTACGATTTTCAGGGACCTACTGGAAGAGAGCTCTATTGCCTTAGCGTTCCTACACTTACAGGTAAGTTTGACATTCACCGAAGTTACGCAACCGAAGATCCAAGTTGTATACGTAGAATGTTTCTTACAGTATATGTATCATGACTTTTCTTGGGTTATTGTAAGTGAAATAAAACCTTTTAAAATCGTACAAGGTAAATAAACGTTATGATGAATGGTGGCTAGTTAGTAGATACAGCAATATTTTTTTAAAACAGCAAACACGGAAGTAATCATCATTAGACACCTAGTTGGTGAATAGACGCTGCGATATTTTTTATGAGATGTTATAGTATGCTCTGATGTCGTCAGATCGGTTAGTGGAGATATAAATGGTGAAGCAATGCAGACGATCAAAACACTATCTCACATTCTGCTGCTCAGTTTACTGAGCAATAGGTAAGTATTTATTATTTGTAAATGATGAACAGTAAGGTGAAAAATGTTCAGAACTAACTGATTGCGGAAGCAATTCGATTAGTTTTAATTCACAAATTGTTTTGATGATGACATCGAATAGATTTTTGCTTATGATTATATCTTATATTATCTATGTCGAAAGAATGCAGGACGAAAGAATGACAAAATAGATACACAATGCGAAAGTGGAAGGATGTAGGAGCTGAGGAAGACCAAGACTAACAGTGACCAAATCGATCGTGTTTTATCAGAAGGTGATGTAAGGAGCACTAGATACCGGCGAGCGTGCATGTAAACGTCACGTCAAATCCCTTGCGCGGTAAGCAGAGAGAACTGAGCGCCACGTGACTCGATCGTTACAAACCTCACTCGCTTCTTTAACATTCATTGCTATTCTTATGCACGCTCGTCGGATTAAAAGGCTCCTGACATCAACCTTCTTATAAAACACGATCAAGTAGGTAGGATCTGGTAGGCAAGTCCAGACCTTCCTTGACGAGCTCGGTGACGCAGTGGCGAAACGCGTTGTTACGTTACTTTGATAGCAACAGTCGTGGGTTCGATTCCCACACAGGACAAATATTTGTGTGGATGAACATGTCTGTTTGTCTTGGTCTGGGTATTTTAAGAGAGGTAGGGCGCATCGAAGTAGCTCATTTGGGAAGTACCTCCACCTCATGGAAAACCGTAGCCAAATAACACCTCCCTAAAGGGTTGTTGTGTTCCTGTGTGTGAGTGAGGTCACTAGTAAGCTCCTATGGATTGGCTGTGTTAGCAGCAGAGATGGCATCGCGCGCGTGATTCTTTATGTATTGCAAGCGTTTATAGGCCACGGTAAACACTTTACACCAGGTGGCGCATATGCTTATGCCTCCCGACGTTGTATAAAAAAATCCTCGGCTCCTACGTCCTTCTACTTTCTCATTGTTTGTCAGTTTCGTAAGTCTTTCTAGCTGCATTCTTTCTACGTGTCCGAACCAACGGAGCAATAAGGATGTGAAATAAACTCAATCCAACATTACCATTTACAATGTTCACTATTAATACCTCAAATAAAACTGTCATCGGTATACAAACATGCTATTAGGTACCTACTGCATTAATATTGGTTGCAGAAATGCTGAACTTACTAATATTTTTTATATTTTTTATCATATTTTAAAAGAGGTACACAGTCTATATCTGGAGAAGTGTCTCCACCTCACAGAAACCCGCAACCCTCGAGAGTTGTTGTGTTCTTGCGAGTGCAGAGATTACCAGTAAATTCATAACGATTTGCTGCGTCAGCAGTTGTAGTGGCATCGCGCGAGCGATACTTGATGTAGCAAACGGTCATGACGTTCCTTGAACAGACAACCGCTGGGGAAGAAAGGTTCTCGAATGTCGTCCCCGTACTGGTGCACGCAGTATGAGACGATCTCCACTAGATGGAGCGACGACCTCGAGAGGTTTGTAGGTTCGATGGATGCAGGCGGTACGGGATCGAGACGAGTGGCACTCTAGAGGGGAGACCTATTTTCAGCAGTGGTCGAATACAAGCTGAGTGGGGTGGACCATATGCCACCCGATGTTATATAAAATATTTCAACGTGGAGGTATTTATTATCTTTGCCCACAGATTTAATTCATGCGTTCACAGCGGCGCGAATTATCTGTTCGTGGCCGTGCAAGGGCGCGGGCCGCCCGTTTTGGAACTAATTCGGTAGGCAATTTGCTCGGGATAAGGTTCTCGTTCGCTGTTATGTTTATCTGAGACAATGGCTGCTTTACATGTCTCTCGCAACGCGCCGCGGCGCGCGGGCACGTTCATTGATCACGAGAAATATGTTGCTCTCCGCTGGCGGTACATGTAACTAGGATCCTACTTAATTCATTGTAATTATCTACATATATATAAATGAATGTTTGTCTGTATGTCCTCTATGGATTCAAAAACGAATGGCCAGATTTTGATGAAATTTTCAGGTGAGCCTAGCAGGTGATCCTGTGAAGTTTGGTAACGGTTGGATCACCCGTGCGAAGCTGGGTCGAGTAGCTAGTTACTGAATAAATCGTTATTGTTAAAATAAGAAGAGGTATGCTCTGTTAGTTCTGATATGTAGAAAGAACGTAGGAAGAAAGAAGTACGAAACAGATATACAAGCAACGCGCAACTAGAAGGATGTTGGAGCCGAGAAAGGCAAAGACTTACCTACTATAATCAAATTGGTCGTGTTTTATCAGAAGGTGATGTCAGGAACCTTAGAAACCGGCGAGCGTGCGTGAGAAGAGCAGTGAATGTTAAAGTAGTAAGTGAGATGTTTAGGGATCGTGTTATGTGGCACTCGGTTCTCTCTGCCTACCCCGCAAGTGATAGATAGATCGTTATTGTAATCTAGAGCTGGTCACTATTGCCAAATCTTATCTTGGAGTATTATACTATCTAGGATAAAAGTCATCATGATCATTCCAGCCGTAAGACGTCCACTGCTGAACATAGCCCCCCCCCCTGCCTAGCGCAGCACTCTGTCACTCCTGTTTTTAGTAGGATAAAAAAAAAGATAAAAATTCTTTATTCGCCTTTAGACCCTCACGGGCAATTAGACACGTTTTACATCTTATTATTTTTTTAAGTTTAGGAGGGAGGATAATGTTTTTCTAGTGTATACATTATGTCCGTTCCATCGCGCCCTTCTAATTTAATTAATTCCTAGACTAAACGGCTTCACCGATTTTGAACTGTAATGATATGTGATGAATAAAGTCCAATCTTGGACGACAACGACACGAGGCTATGTGATATCCTCATAATATATGACGTAAACTGTAATATGTATTTAATCCAGTATTTTTGATGAAGTGATTACACTTTTTGCGTTATCATTACGTAATAAAATAAAAATCGTGAAATAAAAGACAGTATGTAAAAGCCTGAAGTTAGGAAGGTTAGTTATACACAACACCATGCTGATCCTAACGCTAGTCTGTGGAAGCGCCGGCCGCGGCGCCGGGTTTGGCAGGCGCTGTCCTGACTCTTTCGGAACGCGTTCGCAACAATAAAGTAAAAAAAGAGTATCGTTTTAAAGCTTTGATCGACAATAAACTGTTGAGTAAAGGTTTTAAAATAAGAAGCATATCTGAACCAATGCAGCATCGCGTTGGTTCGTACATGTAGAAATAAGACAAAAGGAAAGAATGACGAAGCAAAATGTATAACACGTAAGTTTGAAGGATGTAAGGAATGGATATAAAAAAGGACGGAAGGCAGGCCAACATTCGCCTTCCACGACCAAATTGTGTTTTATCAGAAGGTGATGTTCGGAGCCCTAGGAACCCAAAAGGAAAGGAAGAAAGAAGGAAAGAAAAGAGTTTCTACTAGTGAAGTTTTTGCTTTAGATAGATGAAAATTGAATCTGTGTTTAAACATTTCTGTTTCTGCTTAGTCTGTCGCCTTTTGTGTTTTCTTTACTAGGACTTAGCTTTCACAAATTACATTTTTATACATGTCGATTGAATTTGATAATATGCGTGTTTAACTTAACAATATGCATGGTTGGCTGGCGTTTTTGATAAACAGTGTATAATCCATTTTTTATTTTTTCCATGTTAATCGGACATGTGGAAAGAATGCAGCAAGAAAGAATTACAAAACAGACATACAAGGAGCCGAGGAAGGCCAAGACTTACCTACCGTGACCAAATTGATCGTGTTTTATCAGAAATTGATGTCAGAAGCCCTAGAAACCAGCTAACGTGAATGAGAAGACAAATGAAACATTCATTTCAAACAAAGAAGCGAGTGAGGTGTATAAGGATCGAGTCACGTAGCGCTCGGCTCTCTCTGCCTACCTCGCAAGGGATTTGGCGTGAAGTTAAGAGTATAGATAGATAGTATTTTTCTATCAAATACAAATTTTAGATTATTTTTGATTAAGGAATACCTATTGTGTAAACAAAAAAAATACATCCAAAATATATCGTTACGAAGTCCGTTGTTTACGACGTGACGGTTACTGCGCTTATCAAACGGTCCACATCTAAATCTGCCCGCAGCCTGACTGAGGAGCCGTGGTTCTCATGCGAAGCTAAGGCTAGGTGCCTACTTACACTTTGATAGCCTTTCTCGTTTGGATGAACATAATGCAGCACGCTACAAATATCTACCTTACATGACTGCGTACATACCTAGTTTCCTTCAATTCACTTGTTTATTTCACTTATAATAAATACATAAATAAAGTTATAAATTAATAATTATTATTATATAAAAAAGGTAGTTCTCTTCGACAACATTTGCATAAAAATCTAAACATGTTTGCTAAACATTTGTGAACGAGCGAGCTGCCCACTTGTTGCAATGTGTTCATTAATCTAATCCTCAAAAATAGGGTTACAATTGTCCCGAGTGCGCCATTTTTCGCGAGGGAGTTTTGTCAATGGCTCCCTCGGGCAGGTTTTTTTATAGTGTCAGCTGCACAAGTGGGCGCTTCATTGTTTGTGGTTTGTCGCTATCGAGCCAATTTAGTTCACGTCAAAACTCCCCCGTAATAAAAATGTTTACGTAAAAAGATTAAGGTTCATATTTCCGTGTCAATCGATCTGGACATGTGCGGCGGCCGGGCCCCGGGCGCGCAGCCCCTCACTATTAAACTTTTTATTCATTACGAGTGGTATTGTGTGCGGCGGCGCACCGCGGCGTGAAATCGGATCAATTAAAGCTTATACGTATCGAATATAATATCGGGCGTCGATTATCGTAAACTTTTCTCCGCTACCGTTATTACGTGCGATCAAATCGTGACGAATCGCTCGATTTGAATGATGGCTTCTGTACATAGTGGAACGGTTGCGTAGCGATGTTTTTATGTTTACTAAGAACCGTGGCGTACATTAATTTGAATTGGAAACGGCCAACTCGCGTTTAGATGAGGCCGTTTAGATGTGCCGGCGAGATAACGGCTCGAGCGGGTTTAATTAATTTTACGAGGGTGGGACCGTCTGGAGGTGCGCGTGCGCAGCTAACGGTGCAGGAGGCGCGCTCGTGTCTCGTGCAGATTGTTCGCGTGTGACAGCCCGCGTGTCGACGGCTCTCGTCCACAGTTGACGCCGGCGTTCATTATTTCACGGCTCGCAGACGAATCACAAAGTAAAATGTGGTCGAGGTGTCCTAACGAGGGTCGTGACGAGCGCGCCGCGGCCCGCCGTCGTCCGCAGCGAGTGTGCACGTGCTCGAGGCGACGTGTGCCATCTCTACTTGACTAAGAAGTCTCTGGGCGCCGCAGAGTTCGTAGATATGCGACCTGTCCTGTTAGCAAAAAGATTGAAGTCGTTGTAGATACGCCCTGTCACTGAAATCTACGAGTACGTCTAGTTTCTGAATTTGTACTCACACATAAAAATAAATAAGTAATAAGCAAATTCCGGGTCAATTACACGGCACTACCAAGTCCCAAATTATATAAAATTTGGGATTTGAACTTTCGGAGCTTGTACTTTGAGTATCTACTATAAAACTGATATATAACGTTTTATAATAAATAGAAAATACCCTCAGTAACAGACTACTTCACTAATACTAATGTTTGTCCCGAACGGCACTCGATATTGGTGATAAAGTATCCGTCTCTATCTATGTATTCACCAGAGCACGGAGCTGGTCGCCAAAAAGGCTGTACTTATGTTAATGTGAGATAGTAGCATTTTGAGATAGTTCAGGATTATACCCTGAACTATCTCAAAATGCGATCTTCGCTGCCAAAGCCAATGTCACCTCCACACCCCGACGGTTAGGAAACGAAATCGAGAGAACAGAAATATAGGGCACCGTTATTATAAATACGATTAATCTACTGTTGTTAAAGACCGCTAGTGAGTGCGGTAAATAAGCTCCTGAAAACTTGCTGTGCTAGCAGATGGGGTTGTAACGTGGGGGAGTGACATCCGTTGCGATTATAGGCTGCGATAACCGCTTCTCACAAGACGAGACGTATCATTATATGTATTCCGTCCATTTAACCAAAGCTCGTTACAATGAGATCATAGTTTTACTCGTCAAAAGCATAAACATACAGACAAACACAGGTACTTTTCCATTTTTATAACATTATTAGGGATGTCATTACACGCAAACTAAGTACAAAATGCGTGGAACTAATTTGATTATGGTGTCCTGAGGTTTTTGCACCTGCCAGGAGCCGGCACACGGCGGTCATCAATCATTACCACGAGCACCAAATCGACACAACATTTACTTAATTTTATGGTCATTTTTCAGCTGTCGGCCTGCCATGGCTTACGACACAATAAAACAGTAACTCGCAATTATTAAAAGTATCTACTTCAAAAATGTGATTTTAAACAGATGACTGTTGAATTAATTGGAAGTGCCATTTTTATGTTGCCATGACATGACAGGACAAATTATTTTACAAAACCAAAAGAATAATAATTTTCGTTATGAATATAATCTCTCAGCGCTACTGTTCATTCGAGATGTTAGAATGTTCTTAGTATTAAATCCGCCTCAGTCACCATATCTTGAGGTCAACAAACAGATAAATAGACGAATATTTTGATGTAAATAACATAGGCAGAATCCTAGTTTCCAAAGTTATAGGAGATATTACTAATTAAGGAACGTAGCTTTGCAAAACATTAAGTATCACTCACATCAACTACTAACACAGCTCCTCCTCAGCAGCTTACTGGTAACCTCACTCATTTGCACGAACTCAGCAAACCTCCAGGGAGTAGTTATTTGGCTGCGGTTTTCTGTGAGGTGGAGGTACTTCACTAGATGGGCTGCTTTATTGCACCCTACCTCTACCTCTTGAAAACACCCAGGCCAAGACAAACATACATGTGCAAGCACACAAATGTGTGTCGTATGTGGGAATCGAACCCACTAGCGCTAGTAACCACTGCCCCGCCGGGCTCGTCATACACACTACATTTATATTTCCAGGAGGTTTAGTTTTGATTTATATTAGTAATAAAGTAGTAATATTAATATAAATCAAAACCTTGTTGTACCTTGTTAAAACACTGCAACTAACGTTTTTCAAAATATTAACTTAACCAACTAACTTCTAATCTAATTAATGTCTTAATAAGGTTTTGTCTTGCAGCATCAGTTGCAAGTCTTGTAATAGCAATGCTTTTATCAAAAATAACAATAGTTGTTTCACTTGTCATTTCGGCAATAATATTGAATTGAAGCTGGAAAAATACACATTTAAGTTCTACGAAGCACAAAAGTTTCTATGTTAAAGTAAGTTTGAAAATTGAGTTAAAATTTATGTATTGTACATATTGAAGATGTCCGGAGACTGCGGTAACTCTCGGCAAACGGTGCTCATTAATGTTTATCGATATTTTATTATACATTCATGTATTGTAATTTTACATCGGCTATAAAGTGGGTTACTATCACCTTTTGAGTTAAACGGGGCTCTGGCGAAAGAGAGGTAGGACGCATATACGTAGTCGGACTCGACAAGCCCCTCATACAATACCGCAGCCTAATAACAACTTCCTAGAAATTTATCGTAATTGGGGTTACCAGTCGGTTCATCAGGACTCTCCCTATGGCCACCCCCACCGCTAACAAGGGGTGGGGGTGGCCAGGCCGAGAGTAACATCTTGGATTGCAAAAGCTTCGGTAACTTTAGAGATTTCGGTAACCATAACGCGTCGAACGGACCGCCTCTGGACTTTGAAAAAAGTAAAGAGCGTGCAAAATTGCTCAGGATTTCAAGATCATCTCATTCGTTCGACTGTGACACAATCGTATAACTGAATATCAAAAATCATTGACCAATTTCAATTAGTGTGTAACGAAGGCTTATGAAATCGCTCGGAAGACATAAGAGGCGATTACATCTCATTTGCATTTCATCGCCGCGCTCCGACGTAACCACCGGCGGGTTTCAATTAAAGCCCATCGATGGCTCTAATTAACCAAACTGTCCTGCCGTAATTGAAACTTTTAGTAAGAGATATGGCGCATTACATTTACATAGGAGCGGGGCGCCGGCACAGAGCATGCAAGTACAGTAAGTCCGACTCTACATCCTACACCCGTTCAACAACGTACACCTTGTCTTTTGGAAAAATATAAATTTAAAACTTCACATATTATTTTTGAGTAATTAATACTGGTTGGTACGAGTATATCTACGTGATAATGGGCACGAGACAATTAATCCAAATGTCATATTTATTTGTCCAACACATCTTTTGCCGTTAAGAAAACCTCATTTGTTCCAAAACTGTATTTGGTTCAAAGTTTTTTCGGCCCCTCTTCTTCATTGGAAGTTATTCTAAAAGAATAATATTATTTTTCACTAAAGTTTTAGCTTCATTGTAGCATCGACCGTATATTTAATTGTTGTTCTCTCTCTCGTACTCAGTTGTCAAAATGATATATGAATCAATCACGCTTTTTGTTTTTTTTTTTTAATAAAAACTAAACTCCAACCGAGTGGAGCCGCGGGAGATATACCTAGTCCGGCCATAAATTCTGTTACAAATGAATATGCATTTATTGTTTTATGTAGTAAAGTAATCGTAATAAAACTTATATGTAAGTACTGTATTATACTTATAGGTAAGTAAAGTATTTTTCACAGCAAAAAAAAAAAAATAATAAGAAAATGATTCTATTCGAAATGGCCACCTTTGGCTTTGATACAGGCCTTTAATCTGCCTGGCCACAAATCTATGGATTTGCGCACTATTTCCATGGGAAAGGAGAATGACCAAATGTGGGCCCACCTTGCGTCTTCACCATTTATACTCTAAAAAACCTTTTCCAAATTGAAAATGTTCACGTATTTTTTTCAGTCCTATTGGAACAGGGGTTTAAAAGTTGAGTATTAAAAGTTATTTGCATTTCCGCTTATGACTACAAATGGAGAATGACAGGTAAATCATGAATGAGTTTAGGGTTGCGATGATTATGTAATCGATCATCGATTATAAAATATACTAAATAATCGTTTGTAATTAAGAACCTTAATAATTCATTGCTTATAAAGTGAATATGAAAAGCTTAATTAATTATATATTAATTTTAATAGTTAGCCTTCATATAAAAATGTTTATAAACTATCATGATGCATGAATAACACCACTACTCGAAATATTTCTTTAACAAAAGTTGTTAATCATAACATAATCGATTTCACATATATTATTCGGTTAAAGAAGCGAGTGAGGTGTGTCAGGACTGTAAGGATCGAGTCATGTGGCGCTCGGTTCTCTCTGTCTACCCCGCAAAGGATTTGGTGTGAAGTTATAAATAGACAGAGGAGTCCTGTTAGTCCCATTAGTAGTAAGATACAGGCCTATGTTTAAGCCCCGTTCATACTATGTCAAAGTGTTAGATTATTCGTAATTATTTAATCGATCGTTTTTTTTACTTTCAATTTATTAATAAGACGTAAGTATTACGTAGTTCTCAAAAAGTACATTATGCCATGTCATCACAAACAAATAACTTGCAACATTATTGTATTTACGTGAGATCAGAATTAAAAGGTAAAGGAATAACGGTACATTCCATTTTATTTCGTGGTAGCACTGTATAGAAACAATAACACAGCAGGTACATATTGAGATCAATGCCAGATATAAGGAAAAACTGTACTATTATTATGTTTTTTGATGCGTACAAATAATTGTATATTTCAATGCCGATTGAATCGATTTTCTTAACCCATTGAAATCGATCTCCAATCGCATCCCTATGCAGCGACATGTCCATAGACCAGAGTCAAATCTTTAATCTATTCTATTTCATTTTTCGTAATAAATATTATTTTGTTTAATTTCTGTACTTATGAAATCAAAGTGTGTAAATATTATAAGTATCCATCCATTGATCATACCAACAACTAGTACATTCCTTGGATGAACAACTCATACATTCCTTGAATGGTGCTCAGTCCGGTAAGTGTTACGTTATTATTAAGTTCACATATATATTGGTAACCTTTTGTTAAGTATGAATAAAAGTATAGACCGCGCCTAGATAAGAATTGTGAACATATATCTACACTCGCCCATGTTAGAAGCTGCACCATTGATTGTTTATAAAATACAGCGGTATTATTATCTGGTATAGTAAGACTAAATACATGACTTTATGTTTTTAGATTATTGTGTTTATCAATTAAACAACAATTTTTAATTGTTACAGATCACAAGACGGTAGCATCTTATGCCGGGAATTATATACACATTAATATGAGCTTAAGTAATAATTGAAGTCAAACCTACAAATGAATTTGGACATCAACAAGTATGCCTTGAATGTGGGATGTTGACATAATGATAATAAGATCACAATTATACAGAGTTATCACCAGAATATCAGAAATGGAATGTTATAGTTAGATAGATTCCAGTTCATATGGTACTTAATTTCATAAACATATTTTTTTATGATGTTTCCCTATAATTATATATATTTTTTTTATAATTTGTACATTGTTACTTTATCTTTTACTAGCTAGGATCTTTATACTTCCATTCAAATCATTTTAATCATTCTGATACTCCTACGGTATACACATATTTAATTTTCTCCACTTAACATATATTCTATTCTATAATTCTAGGTATCAAGAATGGAAAGAGTTTGTAAGGTCTGTTGACGAGCAGCTGAGTAATACAAAGACAACAGTACCATGATGATAATTGATCACTGCTAGAGGAAATTAACCGGAAATTCATCGAGGCTGCACCTAAAGTTCCAGTGCCTTCATCATTTTTTTGTCAACCCACAAGATCTATAACTGCATGGATCTTAAATACATGTATCAACATGATGCACATGTTTTTGGCGTGACGAGAAACTGAATGGTTTAATGGTCCCAAAAATCATTAGAGATATATTATTAATGTACAACATATTATAATGTACCTAGCTGTGCTAGAATATGCTGTCATCAGTTATGCAATGGAAATTAGCATGAATTTACATTAAACATATGTATTATGTGCCCTTGGGATAGCAGTTTTACTTTGGAAAACATTCCTAATGAACTGTATGCTGTGGAGATTAATTAAAAAGTAGAAAATGCTCCCCTCATATTAGGAAAAATAATTATCAGAGCACATATAAAGTGGAGGCACATCAGTTCAACAACACATTTGTTTAAATGTCTAGAGAGGTATTGGTCGGCTACTGCTGCAATTGCTTTGTAGGAAAATGAACAATACAGTGCGCACATAATGTTGGTAATTAGGTATTTAAGTTAGGGTAGATTTAATGATGTATAGGCTCCTACTCTATTTTTATTTAATGTATTTATTGACGATAAAAATTGTAATAAACAATTTAAAGTAATATTTTTTTTTATATATAAGAGCCTAATGAATATAAATAAGTGTCAATATACTAGGTGTTGTTCTTATTTATCTCCAATGAATATTCTGTCATTAAAAACAATGTAAGTAAGTAATAAGCATACAATCCGCCTGATGTTAAATAGTTACCATAGCCTGCCAATGCTTACAACCAAGTCATGCAAGTTGCACATTGCCACCTTGACTGCAAATGTTGCTATATGGTTACCACACCCGAGGGAACAACAATTCTCCAAATCAACTTTTGCTGCGTTCTTCCCCAGTTAAACTATTGTTCCATCAGTATCGTGGGGTGCACAACGTCCAGGTAAGGTTTGTTTCAGTCAAAAGTGATGTTTAAGGTGATGTTGAGCTACTTTGCCCCAAATGAAATGAATAATACATATATGAACATAAAAAGTTGAAAATAAATATCTACTACATACTTATCTGTGGTATAATTATTTGAAGATGCATTTAACGTAGGTGTATAGTGCGCTTGATCTATGCACATAGCATCGTATTCACAAATCCATATAATTCTTACTAATTACCTTACCAAGCCTTTTGGGTGCGCTAGTACTTCCTAGTAGATACTATTCTATGGGACTATCTTTCAGATCTAATGTCTGGTTATTCCTTTATTTGTTGTAAGTCTGGTTAAAAAGGCGTGATATTTAAAAAAAAATAGCCATAAAATATAACATGCCCTCTGTATAGGTACCTTGTGTAGTTTACCTATGTAGTTTTACACTCGCAAAACATAACCTCAAAATGCCTAATTTGATTTAAAAATACTCGATAACCCCTGTTCGTATTGAAATAATATTTCTTTTGAGTCATCTACAATATATTTCCTTTGTTTTGCCGATGGTTTGGTCAAGACGCATGACTGACGCAAGTGGGCCGAACTCCCATACAAGTTTGGTCATTCTCCTTTAGCCACTGCTTGCTCCAGAAATTTCTTCAGAAAAGAGACACAATGTCGGCGTGTCGTTTCGGGCAGGCTATATCCTCTAAAACTGACCATAATTTGTAGTCTAAGGGGATCAGATCTGGCCTAGACGACGGCCAGTCTTCAGCTCTTATAAAGTTTGTATCAGCTGTATGTTTGCATGTCATACAGCTGATACAAAGGATGCTGGTATGGAGCCGGCGATCATATTCAAGACACTTCAAAAGTGAAGTGTGTTGAATATGACCGACGGCTCCATTCCCACTTTATGCAAGGCAATCACTGCAATCCTATTTTCTTGAACACCCCATTCCATATTGTAATTTCATAATAAACACGAATCAAATATATAAAACGGCGGGTAAACGAAAAAAAAAGAAAAGTATTTATGTAACAGTATTTATGACCGGACTTGTTATATTTGTAGACTAGTTATATTTAAGAGACGATTGCTCATGGATCAAATGTTATTGTAAAGTGCTTTACAGTAAAAAAATCATTTTCAAAAGTAGTTTACAATTAGTACACAAGTGACACAGTCACATAAAACGTAATCAAATTCCTTCTCTTTTTGAAGTACGTTAGAAATAACTCGTAGTCGGTGACTGAGGTGGACGCTAAGAGTTGTTCGGTCGTAGGTAAAAAACTAGCGCGAACAAGCCATCCATATGAATTTATTAATCTCGGGCGCGCGCGCGCCGTGCAGCCAAGCGCGCTTGTATTAATATGATAATTTATGTACCTCGCCACTATTTATTCGACAAATATGGTGCCTATATGTCGGAAACCCACGCGGTAACTCGTTCACGTTTGGTATTTTTATCGTCCGGGGAAAGCTCGGGACCGTAGAAGTGGATAGAGATTTAAAAGACCACAATAGGCTACGAGTTCAATACGAGTTGAATTTGGTGTCATTTCAACGAATCTATTTCTCAAACTGCTCTACTAGTCGTATATTATGGTTTAGTGAAGACCGTACCGACATCACCTTGTACTTACAACGTTAGTTGTAGACTCGAAATATTTTTGACACAATAGATGGACATAGCTGTGCATGAAAAGACCAATAATAAAAATAAAAGAAATACTAGTATTGACATATAGCGACGTATATTAATGGTGGAGTCCCACATTTCATGTATGTAGTAATATCTAAGGAACCCAATATCAACCTCTTAAACACAATTATTTATTCTTCTTCTTCCTAGCGATATCCCGTTTTCTAATTCCTTAGGATTAGTTAATAGATTCAGACGTTATTTTGCGAAAGTCATATTTACATGCAATTTGATCTAACCTGCTTTGTGTGCTTCCGCCACCAATTGGTTCATGCGGCCTAGCGCCGGCCGGCACCCACCCACTACTGTTAGTAAATGCAACATGCTGACGCTGCCATGGCTGCTCCGGTAGTCTCTGCCTCGGCTGCTGCGATCGTCCGCCATCTGGAACAGAATCCGCATGCCCCCACCACCGTCGCTGCCACGACTGGCCTGGTCGTCGCTGCGACACGTATTTCGTCTCTCCACGAGGCATCATCAGGCGTTGTAGACGTTAATCGTAATAATAACATCATTTAAATTGTAGCATGTTATTCTTATGATTAACTAATTGGGGGCAGGAGCACACAAAACTGGTTAGATCAAATTGCATCCTTACGATTAGTAAGGATTTGGCGAAGATTTGGTGACTGACGTTGACATAAAGCCACTACCGTTAATCCTCCACAACCCCGAGGGAAATTCATACCTTGCTAAGGTCAGGCCACACTTAGTCTTTCAAAATATAATTTCTTGGACGTACGGGTTTCCCTGCGGTGTTTTTCTTCATCGCCTTGCATGTGATAATTGGCAATATACGAGTACGTAACGTTACAAATGTACATAACACCAGGTGGGCACGTTTAACTTGTCTCAGTGAGCTCTTTGGCAACCCTGAATTCTTTTTGGGGGTTTTAAACTGCACCTAATTATTATAAAAAAGCAAATTCGAAGATAACTAAAGGCCGCCGCAAATATTTTTTACATTAAAAAGTTTGCATAACAGTTTCATGGTTGTGCCATTTATTTATGATTTATAGTAATGTCGCGCTAAATAAACGTTTGTCAATTGTCTCTTAGTATTGTCTTAGGTTTTCGCGATTGTTATACTCGTACATTGAATTAAACAATTTTTAACGGAAGTATCCTGTGTTTTATTTATTTTGTTGAATTATTAATTGTCTCTTGTTGTGTTGATGGTGTTCGACATTTCCCGGGACTTCTTGTCTCTGTTGTGTTTCAGCATACACGTTGACAGTAAAGAATCAGCGATACATTTCATTGTATCCTCTTTTCGACTAAATATGTAGTTATTTTGAGTAAATGAACTCATGAATTATAAACGTAATGTCAAATGTGAGGTTGGTGTCCATCACATTCCTCAAGTCCATCGGTCTGTGCGCTCTACAAAATAACATATTATACTGCCGTGAATTAATTATTCTGGTAAGTTAAGTAGACGGACTTCTCGAAGGGTTACTCTCGATATCAATTTATATCGATCGTCGTTAAAATTGGTCTCTCTACTATGACAGTAGCAACGGATTGATACAATTATGTAATGGAGTTACTAAATTGCATAAATTCTTTAACATTTGGAACTGAATTATGAGGAATGTTACCAAATGAAATGAGTTTTTACACACACACACACACACACGAAAGTGATGACTTGGCAAATTTTCATTTTTCAACAACAAAAATCTGCACGTTTTGAACGTTTATTGAAATCGTTACAACCGTTTTCGGGGACACGATGATAAACCATTCCACGCACGATGATAAACAACGCCATTGTACTGGAAGACACGGCAAGAAAAGCAGGGCAAAGGAAGTGTATTAATAGTGCAAATGATACATAGTGGCATCGTTTGCACCCTCCGTGGTGCTAGTTACTGGTGCGTGTGGTGCGAACGGTGAACATCGATCGCACGGTATGTACATAGAATGACAACACGTGTTACATGTTCAACACCGCGTTGAGTTCGTTAAACAACGTCATAACCAAACACGTGATCCATATCTGAATCGGTTCACACGACGACGACGACGGACTACACGACCGAGTCGGCGTCGGGCGGGCGGTCATCCGACGCCGATTAACTTGTCGCATCCAATGTTTTTAATTAGCTGTCAAAAAATGTCGCGCGGAGCTCGGCACGTCGACAACAAAACTCCATGATATTGTTTGCAAAATTACATCGGGATAATTAGCCGGCTGTACGAGTGCATAAAATTAAAAGTAATTTATATGGACGACGTCGAGCCGGTCGGCGAGCCGCTCCTTGGCCGCAGAAAAACGTTCACAATGAGAGTATCCATGACAGATAGATTGCGCTCGCCGCGACCTCTGCCGGCTCCGCTCGACGGCCCGCTACGGTGGCCACGTCGGGGGAGGATAATTACAATCGGGACTCACAGCAGGGACCAAAAACTTACGAGGAAATAACTTCTTCTAAAAAATAATAACACTAAAATGCAGTCTTACCAACTAGGTTAATAAGACAGGCCATGCAATCGAATCGGCCACAAAGTCACTGTGTACCATTAAGGGTTTCTTAATGTTATCGGGCGTTCCTCTTTACAACATTTAACTATATGTAACACGGCACCAGCGTGGTACCGTACGCTGCACTGATATCACAACTATTTATAAAGTTGCGTGAGAACCTCTCATTAGAGCATGTTAAATGAATTCTCCAATGATCCTACAGCATACCAGTAACTCCACAGGTGCATCAGCTGACTAATGCCAGATTTCGAAAATGTTACATCAGATTATATCACCCCAGATTCTGTGAACGTGAAATTCATTAAATGCTAGAGTCTATAAACATCAAATCCTACAAATGCTAGACTTTACAAGCGGAGTCACGGCACCACAGTCAGTCATCAGCATCTGTTTGGTAAGTACTATACCGATAAATATATATTTTTTTATCTTTTATGCCTCACATCTCCGTTCGGTTTATAATGGTAACACTTGTAGTGTGTATACATATTTGTATTGTTTAGTTAATTTATGTCGACCATTCCAGTTTGGAACATTATATTTGGTGTGACTGTTATATCAAGTGTTTGTCACACTTCCTCGAAATTGCGCCACTTTCGGCCCACCGCTGGGAACTAAAGCAATTACGAGTCGCTGATGGTCATTAGAGCTTCTTCATTACACTGGTGTTCATTTACCGGCTCATAAACGTGGACTCTGTCTCCGTATCAACATTGTAATTAACAACTATATTTAATAGACACATCTCGTTACGAAAACTGTCAATATTCACTATAAAACAATCGTAATGGCGTAAATTGTGAAAATAATTACATTTTAGTTCAATAATAATATCCAGTAGTGAATGGTAAGAGTGATTGTCCCGATGTTCCGTGCGGATGTTAATGTTACCGGCGAGGGCTTTAAGCCCTTCAACATTCGACTTACAATACTTGATTTTTTTTTATTACACATGTCCAAATAAATGTCTTAATTATTAACGACGCTAGTGTTTATTTTAAAAAGGTAACTCGACTTCAATGATGCCAAAAAAAAAATAAGCAATTGATTTTTTTTTTTTTGGAACTAGCCCATAATCTATATGGTGATTTGCACAGCTACCACTAACGTGAAGTCAAACAACTGCCTGCCGCTCTCCGCGCCCATTCTCGCATCGAATTGTCGCCCCCCACGGGAAAAACGCGCTGAAAATAACTAAACAGTATACGTCAAGCGAGTATACCTCCCGTCTGATGAAGATGAAATGGTTACGTAGTCGTACCATACTGTAGCATTATCATATTCAGGTAATTCCACCGATGTATCAACTATGTTACAGATAATAATGAATTCCTTGGCAGTGTGTGGTGATGCAAAAAGTCCCGTTCGAGGGCTCGTCAGTTGGTGTCAGTAGCGGTCGCTCGATCGGTGGTGTACGGCTGCAGAGGGCAGGCGGGAGCAAAATGAAAAAGCCGGAGCTCTCATAAATTATCGGCGATGTCGGAGCGGCGCGTGACGTGTAATTGCGCCGGAGAGTCACGAAACTAGCGCGGCGAGTCGTGCGCCGCCCGCCGCCCGCCGCCCGCCGCCCGCCGCCGCCCGCCGTCCGCCGTCCGCCCGACACACCGACGGATGCGGCATTGATATATAAATATTGTTAAGTATTATATGTATGCACATTAATAGATAAATACGAATATTTCCATTTGTGTGTCTGCCACACTCCATGCATATTTCAGTTATTTTTCGCAACAAAGCTGCTTGTATCGTATAGAGATTCGATATAGAGGTAGCCTCGGACTTGAAGAAGTGCGTTATTATCGCCATAACAGAATATACGCAGAGAAGTTACGGAATCTAGTCGTAGACTGATTTTGAATGTTTTTCAGATTATTTCTGCCAATTTGCTGATGTGCTGAAAAAGGGCCAAATCAAAAGTACCCAAAACCAAAGAGCATGCGTGAAGAGGTCGATGAGTGTGGAAGAAGCGAGAGCGGTATGTTTGGATCGGTGCACCTGGCGTTCAATAGTCTCTGCCTACCGCAATGGGAGACAGGCGTGATGATATGTATGTATATATTTCTGCCACTTTAAACATTTATGATAATTAGTGGTTTAAATTGAAACTAATTATTGCACTGCAGCGTTTTTGTATATTTCTCTTCGTCACTTTTTTATTGTTTTTGTTTTTATTTACATATTTTTTCGTAGTATTATAGTTATTTTGTATATACCTATAATAGTCTCAGACCAACAATATTACATATGCTCGTATTTCGACCGCATTTGTTTTATTTTTATGGTCTTTGCAATGCCCAGCTTCCATAGGCTAGTATTGGGATTAGGGATTAGCCCTGCGTTCAGTACAGTGAGTTGGGTCTCCTAGTTTAGGTTCTGGCTGCCTAGAAGTTTACCCAACGCTCCATTATACACTGTTACCTGCACTCACTCGTCTTTTCCCATCAGCGGCGTACCATCCATCCCTGCTAAAATGCTTCCAAGATAAACAATCTCATTCACTTGTTTTTACACTACACCATGAACCGTAATGCTAGTGTACGTTCTCGTTTCCTCTCTTTCAAATATTTCTATTAATTTGTTTTTTTTTCGGTTCAATTGTAAGCCTCTATACAATTCATCTGTCATTGTTGAAACTGTGTTTGCTGTACAATTCGTGATTCTGCTACTCATACCCCATCGGCAGAGAGTTCACCACTGAGTCACCCATTGGCAATCTCACATTCATAGATTTTATCCTCGGAAGACAACTGTCCGGATACAGGATAAATAGCCGAGCCGACAGCACGAAGCCCTGTCTGACACCAATATTGATGTCAAACTAGGGCGACAAGCTGCCATGCACCAGCACACATGCTGTATTTCGCTCATAAGTAGACTGCTGGGACACGTCACCATCTACCCCATATCCGGGCAAAATGTTCCAGAGATCCCCTCGCACGACCCTACCAAGAAAACCTTCTGATCCCATAACCAGATGCTTCTCTAGGGCATTGTGGAGTGAAAAAACTTGATCCATACATCTACTACTATACTTCACGCCAAATCCCTTGCGGGGTAGGCAGAGAGAACCGAGCGCCACGTGACTCGATCTTTACATATCTCACTCGCTTCTTTAACATTCATTGCTCTTCTCATGCACACACGCCGGTTTCTAAGGCTCCTCACATCACCTTCTGATAGAACATGACCAATTTGGTCATGGTAGGTAAGTCTTGGCCTTCCCCGGCTCCTACATCCTTCCACTTTTGCATTGTATATCTGCTTCGTCATTCTTTCATCTTGCATTCTTTCTACATGCCCGAACCATCGGAGCATGCCTCTTCTTATTTTAACACCGACGCTTTCTTTCAGACCAACTCTATTTCTAACATCATCATTGCGAATACGGTCTACAAGCCTTACGCCACAAATTTTGCGCAGCGCTCGCATTTCAACCGCGTTTATTCTACTTTCATGCTCTTTCTGCCATACCCAACTCTCGCTTCCATAAGTTAGCGTTGGGACCAACGCTGCATTGTGTATAGCGAGTTGTGCCTTCTGGCTCAGGATTTTACTGCCAAGAAGTTTTCCCAACGCTCCATTCTCACTATTCCCAGCACTCACTCGTCTTTCCACATCTGCGGTGTACCTTCCATCCCTGCTGAAAGCGCATCCAAGATATACAAACTCATCCACTTGTTCCAACACTTCATCATCAATCGTAATCCTTACGTGATCCATACACGATCGATCGTGATCCATACATGCCATTTCAAAATCCTCCCTGTTGTATTATAAACAAATATTCATAATTATTTTTTTAGCAATATTTTACAAACTATGTTGCCATTGTTTATTTCGGAGTAGCTTGAAAATTTGATTTTGTCGGCGAGTTGGCAAGCCTTCCTGGGAGCCGTGCTTTCTGATTGCAGGCTAAAGCTGCCGAGGGAGACATTTGTCAATCGTCCATGCCACCATTACAGAAACCGGATGGCATCTGGCCTATAGTGCTAAGGAGAAAGCCGATTTACTCGGCAATCTATTTGCCTCTAACTCGACTTTGAATGACGGGGAGCTGTGCCATCCAACATCCCGAGATGCAGTAGCTTATTGCCGAAAATCTCAATTACCCAGCGATATGCCCGGCGGGCGTTGCTCTCCCTCAACATTCATAAGTCGAGTGGGCCAGATGGCATACCGGCAGTGTTGTGTTCTGTTCTAACGCGTCTTTTCATGCTTTAGTACTCCACTGGACAAGTCACGTCTTCATGGCAGATCGCCAATGCGCATCCAGTGTCCAAAAAGGGTGATGGATCAGATTCATCGAATTACAGGCCCATGCCATAATACCTTCCCTCCCTTCTCTCTAAGGTGATGGAGCGCGTGGTAAACACACGACTCCTGGCATACCTAGAAGATCACGATTTGATCAGCGACCGTCAATACGGCGTCTGTCACGGTTGTGATCTTGTAGTGTATCAATGCTATGATTGGGTGTGGTCGGCATTGAAGAACATGATGATGGTGAGGTGTTACATTCCATCTTTATGAATTTGAATGTCGATCCCGGTCAGCCAGCACCCGGTCGACCACGCTGCCTCCGTGTCCGACCGCTCGGATGCGAGCCGGCGCGGCTCGGTGCGGTGGCGTGCTGCG